>JAEQML010056109.1:0-34651 GCA_016904865.1 Pissodes strobi
TACAGCCTTTAACAAAAGATAAAGGCAAAATTAAGTACCTAAAAAAAACAGTCAAACTTGAAACAATTTAGAAATACCTGGCAAAAGTGAAAAAAGCATGCATGCATAGTTGCTTGTGATTATAAAACTCTTAAGGTTCAACTAATGCGACCTCATAAACGATTACCACTGTATTATTAATAAAAATGATAAATGTCTTAAAATATAATTAAATACAGCTTCATATAGAGCCATTGTCTTTCTTTCTATAAATACGTGTAAAATGGGAAAAGCCTAAAATGTAGAACAAGTAACTGTAAATGAGCTGCTGAATAATATGATAATTTTTTCTGAGAAGACTGCTACTTACATGATTCATGCATGTTGCAAAAAAATGTCAAAATCTAAACAAATCCTGGCCTTCTTGGACCTGCTTTGAATGTGTCATCTACACTATCTCGATTCCTGAAAAGAAAATGTTAAAGGTATATTCATTTGACTAAAATATTTTTAATCTTAAATATTTATTAACAATATCAGATATGATATGTTTTGAGTACAAATTAAAGTAGAGTAAATGAAGTAGTTGAAAAAAATACTGTTTTTTCCATGTTCGGTATTATAATACATACTTATTAAAAATATAATTTTGGAGATCTAAACATATTTCTGTGAAATGGACACTAGCCACTATTATTGATATTAATATACCGCTCATGTACAGTAATTTTGTTGTGTTACCGTGTAGCAATATTTTCATAAATGTTCTTTAAATTTCTTTTTTCTTGTGGACAAACTTGCATCAGTAGTCTTTTAAAGTGATTTCCTGCAATATTCCTGTCTTCTCTTAGATAGTTATATTTAGCAATTATCATTTCTCCAGCAGCATTAAGCTGGCCTGATGCTGTACACTGTAGGCTGTGCAATTGTTTACATCCCAAATACTATCTAAAATAAAAAAATCCATAAAATATAGCTGTTATGTGTAGCATTATGTAAAAAGTAAGAGGTTTTTGTAATTTGACCCAATGGATTATATTTGCCAAATATGTAAATGACGCTACTGTACTGTTTCGGATTTCAGGTCGGATTTCTTATTTATTTAAATACAGATAAACAGATAACATGTTTCGGTACACTATACCTTTATCCAATGCTAGAACATTTTCAGTTCTATGTTTGAGGTCGACCAATACTTTTAGAGAAATAAAGTTAAGCTTTTTCATACTTTTTCAAAAACACAGGCCCAGTGAGAACGTTAACAAAAGCTAAATTATTTACCTCAGTCGTTTTACAGCTGCCCTTGATGATGATGATGAATCCATCATGTGAAAACATATCCACAGGTCTTCTTGGATCTATCTACACCTAAAATATTGCCAAAACACATAATTTTTAACTAATCACTTTATATCGAACACTAATATTTTCTGTAAAAGGCGATAGCACAAAGCGTATAATAATTTAATAAAATATCGTCTAACGTTAAATAAAAATAACCTCCCACCATATACGTATATTATATGTATATGCCTCCCACCCCACAAACTACAAATCCAAACAAAACTATGGCGCGTTGTTGCCACATATTTTTTGCAGATTATCCCCAAGGGCCCATGATACAAGTTATTCTTTGTATCATGCCAAGGGCCCAAGAATCGTACGATGGTACGATTCTTGCTTTATCCCTAGTTGTGTAGTTTTGTCTATCAGATTATTGACCGAGTCAGAGTCAGAGCTGACCTTTTTTTTATATATATTATCTATGAGCTGACCGAGTATAAGTTGGTCTTTATACTGGGATATTAACGTAACTTGATTAACATTTGTTTCTGTTGAAATAGACAAATAATAATCTAGTTTTCAATATACTTAGCGCAAAATGTCCGACATGTTTAAAAATTTAAATGTGCAGTACAGTTCCCTTAAAATGAAATAAAATTCTTATCTTATTTTTTTATTAGATATTTGGTTTAATAGAAAAGGGACAACATACATATGTAGAGCACGACATTCTCAAGGTTGTTGTGAATAAATTGTTTCATGTTTGCTATATTAACTGGTATATAATGGGTACTGTTTCGACCATTTCTCTACTCTTAAGCTGCATTTCTAATCAATTCTCTGGCGAAGTGACACTTCGACACGCGTGCTAAGCGAATGGACGTCAACGTAGACATTTTCAATTAAATTCAAGGACAGCACGCGTGCCAGGTGCCGCAAAATTGTTTGCAAGCTGCAAACTTTATACGTCCGTGCCGACTACAACACATGCGCATAGTGTCGAAATTTGAAAATATGAAGTTTGCGAACGAGGTTATGTTATTGTTATTGTTATATATATTTTTCTATGTTATTGTTTCTTATCAAAGGTTTTGTTCAATGTTTTCCTATTTACTTCTGGTATAAATAATATGTTTCTTGTTAAAAAATGGATCATATTGTCAGTAATGAAGAGAAATTAGAGCAATTGTTGCTTTTGCAGAGCCTTTTGCTCTTAAAAAAAAGACTCGCTGGCAACAAAAAGCAGCGTAGGCCGAAAAGGTTTGGAGTGCATCCAATATTTTTGCTACGCAAAAAACAAGGATTTTATCACAATCTCATGAAAGAGGCCCGTTTAAGCGATCCATACATTTTTTTTAATTTTACAAGAATGTCACCCTCAAGTTTTGATAAGTTGTTATTGATTGTAGGATCATCACTACTTAAAACTTCTATGAGGGAGCCGATATCTCCAGGATGCAGGTGCCTAGTTACTTAACTACTTCATTTAGGATTTTTTTAAATATATTTTAAAATCAATAGTTTTTATTGCATAACCTCCTGCAACTCGACAGAAACAGATCTTCCCAGAAAAAGGGAACTTAAGTATCCTCTGTCTAATTTATTATTTAATTTCAGATTGGCAATAACGTTAAGATTTTTGGCAACTGGAGATTCATATCCAAGCTTATCATATGCTTTTCGAATAGGAATTACAACAATCTGTAATGTTATCAGAGAGACTTGTGTAATTTTGTGGGACAAATTGCAGCCCTTGGTATTACCCACACCATCTGCAGAACACTTGGAAGAAATATCAAGAGTTTTTTGTGAAAAATGGTCTTTACCTAATTGTGTAGGGGCGATTGATGGCAAGCATGTTACTATTCAAGCCCCTCACCATTCTGGATCAACCTTCTTTAACTATAAAAAGAGTTTCAGTGTTATTTTGCTAGCCGTTTGTGACGGAAATTATTTATTTACTTATGTAGACATAGGTGCTTATGGTTCCCAAAGCGACGGTGGTGTATTGCACCAGTCAGTTTTTGGAAAGAAATTATTGGAAAATGAATTAGACTTGCCACCTGCAAGGGAACTCCCTTATTGTCCTCAGAAGAGAATAATGCCATATTATTTTGTTGCAGACGAGGCATTCCCTTTGAAAGAAAATCTTATGAGACCATTTAGCAAGCCTAGGGTGGGTGTTATGATAAGAGATGAAAGAATTTTTAATTACCGTTTGTCGAGAGCAAGGCGAATGATTGAAAATACTTTTGGTATAATGGTGGCTCGCTTTAGAATATTGCATAGGGTTATTAATGCCCTTCCATCAACTGTGGACAATATTATAAAAGCAATTGTCTGTTTACATAATTATATTAGAAAAGAGAATAACCCACTTTACATCCAGGAAGGAGACATTGATAGAGAAATAGATGGCAAAGTAACACCGGGTATGTGGAGAAACAACATCCCAAGAGACGGGCTTGCATTAGGGAACGTTCCTCTACGGCTTGGAGCACGGAACGCTTCTTTGTCAGCCTTAGCAATTAGGAATTACTTAAAAGAATATGTATGTGGACCAGGAGCTTGCTTAGCTCCCTGGCAGTGGGACGTTATTGGTAGAACAAATTAATGTCTTCATTCCACTATTGGAAGTGTTGTTGGTTGTTAGTTTGATAATTCTGTGACCATTTTTCATTTGAAAGTTAAACAAAATATAGAAATCTAATTTTAATTATTTGTGTTGATTTAGTGTAGAATACTTACCTCTATTTAAATAAAAACCAAAACATGGTTTCTGGGTATTTATTGTGTTAAACTCATAGGTATTATTACTTTAGTAAAACTATACTAAAAGAGTAAATAACAAAAATAGACTAATTATTGCCTATACAGGTACAAAATAATACTTATTGTTATGAGAGTTGAAATTTAAGCTAAGACCTAAGACTACTAATAAATCAAGAAGACAGTATAAATACAGAGGGGGGTGTCCAAGTGTTAAACTTATTAGCTACTTTATTATAAGAATTACGGAATGTTAACAGAAAAGTTATAAAGGATAATCATGGCCACAATTTAAAATTATTGTATTTTAAAAATGGCATTGCAAAACAAGGACAGATCAAACGTTATTCTTTTTTTAATACAACACCCAGCATTTATTTGATTTTTGAATTCCATCTAGAAATTTAATAGTTTTTGAGACATTAACATGTAATACCTTACAAATGTTTGGGGTAAAACATAAAATAAACATATAATTTTCATAAATCAGACTGGTCTAACTACAGTGGAAAGGTTGACACTTTGCTGTTGTAGCTTTTATTATCTATCCTTTTGACATTAACTTTCACTTTAGCCATAAAGTTCAATTTTCCAGTGTTACTTCCTGTTCAATGTTGAATGAGAAGTGATGTCAGAGTATATTATAATTAAAAACTAATATGGAATAGTGCTTACGACTTACTGTTTTCCTCTTGATATATACACTATTTATGACTCTGATTCTACAGGATGTCAAATGATATTTCTTAGATGTTAATACTTTCATAACTATTACATATTTTCATAGTCCTACACAAAAATTTATGATTTTTAATAAAACCCAAAAATAAAATAATGTCTGCCTTGATTTTATGACACACCTCGTTTAAATCAAAATAAGTGTGAATTGTATCCACAAACACTTCATGTAACTTTTATATTTAACATTCTCTATTTCTTACAATAAATAAGAGTCACTGAAAATTGGTACGCTACTTAGATACATTCCAAATAACAAAAGTATAGTGTTACATCCATGAAAATCATACAACATGTTATACTTGCAATTTCTGGTTACATATTAACTATAATTATCACAATAGGAACCGAAAAAAAGTCTATACTGATCCAAATTTAAAGAAAATAAATTAATGTTATAGAGGAATTCTCGATCTACACTTTATTTGCTCCTTTTAAGAATCTTTGTGTGACGTGTGACATCAGGTAGATTGCAAATATAAGAAATATCCCTCTATAACTTATTTCAAATAAATTTAAAATTAGCATATTTAGACTGCATTTTGACGAAGAGATCTTTTGAACTCAATGATTTGAATTTGGATCTCTTCCATCAAAATAGTACTGTGGGGCTCACCAATCTCCTTCAATTCAAGAGCCAAATATTGACCAAAGTGGTCATATTTATCACTGCTTTTTTTTGGATGACCTTCATTAATAGACCTTATGGCAGATGAAACATCCATCAACACATTATCAATTTTTTGACTTTCATTGATTTTTGATGTACTTGCCAACTTTCTTTTTTTTGGAATCGGAGTTTCACAGCAAACAGAGGCGGGGGCCTCGTAATTCCCTTCTACACATGTTGCACTATAGTTATGCTCATTGATTAGGATTTCTTCCACAATTTCACAATTTTCTACGTCATTGTCAGCTAAATCAGTTTCAGTTTCAAAATTCGAAGTTGTTTGTCTATGTTCTTCTTGTCCATATTTTAACATATATTTAAAAAAACTCATTAATGGCCAAGCAGGTCTTGAAGAGGAGGGCGCACCACTTCGGCTGAGTTTTTCTTCAATAATCACCTATCTCCTAAACTTTTCCCTCAGGGATTTGAAGCGAGCCTTGACTACAGGAACTAAAAATTACATTTTTTAAAATAAATGCGATTACCTTTAAAATGTCGAATTTGTACCTGTTGTATTTAAAGATCTGGCTACAGATGCCCAACAATTCTCCTTCTGAATAATGGACTTATAGCCCTTGTCTGCTTTGTCAAAAAGTGGTTTATAGTTTGCTACACACTGTAATAAAAACTCATCATTTATTTCGTTTTCCTGGTCCTGGTTATCCTCCATTTTTTAAGTTTGTTTAGGAAAAGTATTATAAACATATTACAGAACCGTTAAAAAAATAAAAACATAACCATTGTTTATACAGGGAAACACAATGACATAACCAAACAAATTAAGAACAGAAACGGGCACTCAAAAGTCAAAACTGACAGCATTGAAAATGGGAAACAAAATTCAACTGGCGCGTGCTGAATTGCACTCCGCTTGCAAATTGATTAGAAACGGCACACAAAAGGAAAATCCTATGCCACTCAACGAGCGGTGTGTGTGCAGAGAAGATGATGGACATAGATAAATATTAAGGGGGAAATAAATTATGGACGTTGGACTTGAAGCGCTGTAGGTTGTAGTTTTCGGGAAAGACGTTACTCGGAGGTCCATTCCAGAGCGAGGAAGTCCTCCAGACAAAGCAGTCCCGCAACGGGGACGTCCTAGGTGTTCGCAACTGAATCGTATGTTGATGAGCAGCTTGTGTCTGACGGGTGTTTATGTGTTGGCACAACTCTGGGTGGAATCATAAGCATAAGTGCCATAGCTAGTTCGAGTACCTTCCGTAGTAGTATCGATAGTAAAGGGATAGGTCCGCCACTGTTCTTCGATGTTCAAGGTGTTTTGGTGCCGAGCTCCACACATGGGAACAGTGTTTTAGAGATGGTCTTATCTGGGCCTCATAGAGAGCAGTAAGAGCTGATGAGGTGTACAACTATTTTGCTCTATAGAGTGCTCCTAGCTTTTGTGCTGCTGCCTTGGCGATTTTGGTGACGTGATTACGCCAAGACATGTTGTTTTCTACGTTGGTGCAAGCTTATGGATGAGACCCAAGTCAGGATTTGTCCTGTCATTGATAAGTCAGGTCCTGCGGTGTTTGCTTTTTTGAGAAGACAGCCGCTTCAGTCTTTCCTGCTTTAAACTGGACAATATTCGCCTCACTCCATTCCACGATGGCGTTCATATCTTCACTGATGGCAGCAATCTGATTTTCTCGCTCGCGTTGGGAACGAGGAGCGATCATTGGACTCCGCGACATGAATGAGGATATAAGAGTGCTGTCGTCTGCAAAGCTGTAAATATAATTGTTTGGTTTGTGCTGTCTAAGAGTTTGTTGATATAGAGCAGGAACAGTGTGGGATATAATATAAACCGTTGAGGAACTCCGGCATAGATTTTAAGGTCCTCCGAGAGATGTCCATCAATACCAACTTGGATGCTTCGATCCCTTATAAGAAATTGGAAATCCATAGAAGCAGTGCTGGTGGTAGTCCAATTTGTTTAGCAATCCGTCATGGGCGTCATGCCACACCCTATCAAATGCTTTGGATATGAGGATATGTCCGATGTCGAGACTCGAGAGCTACGGCGTATCTCGTGCAGTGGCTCACATAACACTGTATGTGCAGTGGCTCTCGACATATCCAAGGCATTTGATAGGATGTGGCATGAGAGTGAGACGGATTGGCATTTAAAGATCCTTTACACAAATAGTGCACTATGTAAAAATTGACCTCTCCTATTGGTCGAACCATCTCGTATTACGATATGTCTGCGTGATGCAATCGATTTCTATCAAGAGCTCTAGTGGTGTAGAGGTTTAGATCGTTGGGTCTCACCTGGAAAACGCGGGTTCGAACCCCGTTGGTTTTTTTTATTTTTTTTTAAGATTATGTTTCTAAACAGCTTTTTTTCTTGATTTTGGGTATGTCTTGGGTTAGCACCTGGTTAGTTTCCTTTTCTTGAGCACCGAAGCGAGCGAAGGGCCATGCGGATCGACCAATGGGAAAGGCCGATTTTTATATAGTGCACTATTTGTGTAAAATATCTTATAATGCGGCGGATTGTTATGTAGATAGTTGTAGCACGGCATCTAATGAGCGTTCAGTTTACCCATGGCTTTGTGGTGCAATAAACTGTCTGCAAGCGCTCTGGTGGTTCGACAGTGCTTATATGGTGGGCCTTTGAAACGGCGGCCCGGGGTTCGAATGCCGTCGATTTAAAATAAAAAATAGTTTAAAGTAAAAAGTTTTTTCTGACGTAGCGAGCGGAGGGTCCTGCGTGAAGTGAAATAATAGTCAACGTTTCATTGTGCTCATTAGGGGCCGTGCTACGGCTAGCTCGAAGTGCTCGCGATGACTCTGGTCCACAAGTAGGTCACTTAAGTCAGGAGATCTCTCGTTGATCTGTGCTTGCAGAACCTCATACTGGCGATCGCTTATGATACTTGCCGATTCGAGATATTTTAAGAGCTGTTCGTTGATCAGTTTCTCCATGACTTTGGACATGATGGAAAACCAAGGCATATCGACGGTAGTTATTTGGAATCGTGTTTTTACCTTTCTTCGGGATTGGTTGCACTTAGCGTATTTCTAGCTAAAAGGAAAGGATGCAGTTCTGTATGATAGGGAGAAAAGCCTGCATAGTGGAGCTGTTAGTTCAGCAGCACATTTCTTAAGCACTATCGCTGGAACACCATCCGGTCTTGTGGCCTTGTTAGTGTCTAAGCTTTTGAGTACTCGTTTCACTTCGCGTTGGCGTAATACCAGACCTGGCATTTAGGAATTCACTCTCGGTATAGTTGGGACAGTCTTTCCTTAATGTTCCCTGTTTCTTTGGCAGTTTCCGCTATTGAGCTATCATCTTTGGTCAGTGGTATGATTGACGTCTTTGAGTCACCCTGATTGACAGCTTTGATAACTAACCAGTTGAGAAGCTTGTTCTTGATCCTGCTCGTTATATCCCTCCTTGCTCTCGTCAATGGTCCGCTTACAATGGTTTCTAGTCGTGATGGGTATAATATTTCGAATTTCGTCTGACGGACCTCTGCAATATTTGCGGTGGGCGGCATTTTTAACATTGACCGCTCTTGAGCAGTTTTTTCCAAGCCATGGTTTACTGTTTGATATACGTTTCATAGAAGAGGGGACGAAAGGATCCACACCAGTTAGGATAACTTGAGATCTCAGCAGATTCAGTGGTGTTTTGGTTCCTACAGCAAACATCTTTCCAAGGAAAAGAAAGATAAAACTCGTGAACATCACGCCACTTTGCAAATTTGTAATGCCAAACCTGCTGTATCTTGATACCATACCAAGTTCACAGGTTGCGGAGATAAGATTATGGTCGGATGAGCCCAACGGAGGTTGGACATTTGCGGTGTAGGGGGCAAGATTGAATAGATCCAGGAGGTTAGCAAATACTTTTTGATGCTCAGGGATCCTGGTAGGCTTGTCAACCAGCTAAGTAAGTCCATGACTTATAGCAAAAGACTCGGCTTCTCATCCTTCATCGTCGTTTTTATTGAAGTGTTTCAACCAGTCGATGTTATGTACGTTGCAGTCTTCTACTATGACAATATCTGCCGTTGGATAGTGGATCTGCAGAAAATCGATTTGATTGCCAAGAGCTGAGAAAAGCCGTTTATATTGATGTTCACTAGGTGGTCTATACAAGCAACAAATGAATTAGGGTGCTCGATCTGTGATTAATTTAAATCACATGACATCGAAGTCCTTGGGTTCGTATGTTTCTTTGCGTTGATAACATAAGTCGTCTCGTATAAAAACAGCTAATCCAGAGTTATGTCGAAATTGGGAGTAAAAGTCATATCCGGGTATATTCAAGTGAACATGTGTAGTGCACGATTTCACTTTTGTTTCTGATAGAGCTAAAATATGAGGCTTATTTGATGTTAGGTGCTGGTGGACCGAGGTAATATTTGCGTTGATGCCTTTTATGTTACAGATGTCCAATCGCAGTCTATTTTCTATCATGGCGACGTTCTGGCCTGATGGCCCTCCCAGGTCAGCCTTCACCCGGAGATCAGAATGGAGAAGACGTTGCCTGTACGAGAGATTTCAGTTCATATTGCACTTGTGAATGAGAGGCGCGTGATTGGCTAGCTACGTGAGGTGACGCATGTCTTCACGATGAAACTAGTTGTTTGTAAGTCAGCAGATGGTCTAGGGGTCTGCATGGTTGGCCTTCACTTCGGTGACCCGGGTTCAAATTCTGTCGGTTTTGGTTTTTTTTTAAGTAAACAGTTTTTTCTTGATTTTTGGGTTTTTGTTGTGTATGGCTTGGGTTAGCAGTTGGTTACTTTCCTTTTCTTGAGCTCTGGAGCCAGCGGAGGGCCATATATTTACCAATTACAGGTTACATGCATTCACAAGTGCACTATGAACTGAAATATCGCTGCCCGTACCGCATCAGAGAGCTTCAAAGTTGCGCGCATTACATTGTTGACCAACACTACATCTATAAGGTATAGCAAATTACCTCAGTGTCTGCAAAACGGCAGCCGGGGTTCGATTCCAGTGGCAAGACTTGTTTTTTTTATTTTTAATATGAGTAAAATTTTTTTCTTTATTTTGGGGTTGCCTTGGGTTAATTTTAATAAGTTTCCATTGATTGCGCCCCAGTAGCGATCGAAGCGAGCGGATGGACATGCGTGAAATGTAATATTAGACATTTTTGTCAACTATGTGATGCGCGCGCAACTCGAAACCCCTCTGATGCGATACGGGCAACGTCCTGTTCTGAATGGGAGGTGGGAAGCTTTTTTACCTCCGGAGCATTTTATTTTGATCTAGGAGGCGCCATCATGCAATATTTTTTCTTTTCTTTTCCACCCTGGACACCGGATCAGAAAGGCATTGTGACGAAACATGAACCATAGGTCATTTCACGCCACCTAAGTCAATGTGGTGGTATTCACCGGCCTATGCGGATAGGCCACATCTACCACCCTATATTATAGTCTGTAGGTATTTAAGTAATACTTTAACTATTTATTTGAAAAGCAATCTTCGTGGGTCTGCAACGCGAGCGCGACTTAAAGTATCTTCTGTTAAAAAATCACCCAAACGAGTTACTAATTTTTCATGTACTCTGAGCATGCAAAGCATTTAGCCTATCTTCAATCATTGTTCTCAGCCAGGTTTTTACCCGTCTGAGAGTACTAAAAGATCTTTCATTGGTAGCTGTAAAGTAAGGCATTGCTAATAGAATATGTAGGGTTATTTTAAACCTTTGGATAAAAATTTTCTGCTTGGTGAATCGAGTCTGTTATTTCCAAAGTTTCGGAATTCAAATTCTGTTTGTTTATCCAAAAAATCCGCCAAAGCTCAGCTTCTGGCACAATGCCTTCCAATTCATAAAATTTAGAGACATCTTCCATATGTTTTTTTGTTATCTGAGCAGGGTGTAATAATGATTAATGCAAACGCCGGCGATTGGTCTTGGCTAAACCTAGCTTCTAATGAGGCTAATAACGAGTCCAGATAGGGCACATATAGCGAGCGGCAAAAATACTCGCTTAATGAAGCAGCTGGATGATTAGCCCTATAGATTTGGCGCCCTGCAGTCCGTGGAACAAGTAAATATCTGTTTCATTGACCGACTTTAAGAGTTTCTCATCCTCACTGCCTTCCTCGGCAGAACGCCTATATTCTACAACTGCAGTGTTTTTGTTTATTGTTTTAATGTGCTCTGCGCACTATTACGTCCAGGGGTTTAGACTGCAATATCCTGGCGACTGGTTCCAACAAGGAGTTGTATTTGTTATAATACATAAGGACAATACGAATAAAGTTTGCCTAAGTGCAGATAACAGTTGAAAAGCCGCTGTTCTTGCCCTGGAAATTCCTTCTTGAGAAAGCTGTTCTAAACCTTTAACAATTTCAACAAAATGCTTATAGAATAGTGAAATGTTTTTATATTTCTGTGATCACCTTGTTTCACATAACAATGGGATTTTTGGTGAACATTTTCGCCACGAAACTGATCTCTAAAAAAGTTAATATCATTGAGAGTTCCAATGCAGTTGCGGATCTCAGGAACTTTATTTACGTCGTTAACAAAAAAGTTTCTGATTTAGTTTGTGGGAGGCGCAGTGAAAATATATACCCTTCTTATATGTTTCTCTTAATATTTTTTGGACACCACCATATTTTCCCGACATCGTAGCACATCCGTGGTAGCCTTGTCGCATGCATTTGTTCATGTCTTATTCTACAAACTATTGTTGGTAGACCGTAAAATGGTTACTTCTTCATAAAGTGTACCTAGCTAGGTTACAAAGACAAATTAGACAAAGGTACGAACTAGGAATGAAAATCACGAATCAAGCGAGCGCAACAACTGCAACGAAACGGGAACGGCAGATGCGCAGCCGCGAAGCAAAGTCCAAGTCAGGTGACCTTAAGTAGGCCTACTATGGGCATTAACGATAGATTAGAAGCTTCACTCGAAGCCCCGCCCCCCAGCATTCCCCTCCTTGCCCCGGCCCGGAACGTGGTGAAATGCTGGTTAACCGCTAGGGCCTCGTTTCACCCCGTTTCGTCTGACGTTTCGCCTTTGTAAGCCCTACGTCAAATGGCGTCTGAGAGGAGAGTGCACCTTTCTAGTCTCTTGTTAATGCTCGGTGCTATGGGGTTGTCCGACCGTAACCGTACTATTAAAAGGGGTGTTACATTGCAATATTATTAAAACAATAGTAGACTTAACACTTAACAAATTTATTTGCCTGATTGCTGGACAATTGTTTTATGTATAAAATAAGACAGAAGGTAGATAAATTTGGCAGGGGCAGCAGGACCCGAGACCCCCCCCCCTTGGTAAGCCCATCAAAATGCAACTTGACGATGCTCCGACAATATCATTTCGCATATTTCACTTTTCGAATGGCCCTCCGCTCGCTGCTGCTCGCTACGGGGACTCAAGAAAAGGACACTAACCAGGTGCTAACCCAATATAACCCAAGACACCCAAAAGCAAGAAAAAAACAGTTTAGAAAAAAAACCTTACAAAAAATTTAAAACACCGACGGGGTTTGAACTCGAGTCGCCGAAGTGAAAGCGAGTCATGCAAACCCATTTCTTGTTATATATATGTGCAAACCCCTAGACCATGATACAAGTTATTCTTTGTATCATGCCCCTAGACCACCAGGGCACATACAAACGATTGGTTGCATCACGAAGACATGGCGCGCAGGTGCTCGCGCACGCACGGAATGAAATGATATTGTCACAGCATCCGCCAGTGAAAATGCATGCTTATTTTTAATTATCATTCAAATTCAAAATCTTTATTGCTATTATGGTTACAGGAACATTGGGTCGTCATTAATGTTTATGACTATTGACTGTCTTACAACAAATAGTGTATGCATATACAATTCACATTTTAATTAAGTCAAGTCATTAAAACACTTGATTCATTAGTCACTCACCTACGGCTTTAAATACACAGAACTCGTGACTGTCAAATTTTCAGAGCAAATCGAGGAAAAAGATGACAAAAACGAACGCGGCTTATGAATGCTTCAAATATCAAACTTGACTGTCAAAAGTGTCAATGTCAAACCATATTTTATTTTAGGTTTAATGTAACAGGAACACAAATAAACAATCATTTTTATTTAATATTTAATCTCTGTTTGCAAACTTACAATTTACAATTATTCAGGACTTACAAAAATTATAATTTGCAGCTGCATTGATGTGTAATATATCTTTTTTTTAGTATTATCTTAGACACTGCTAGAGATCTTTTAATGAAGTCCTATGTAGTCCTTGGTCACATCCCAATATTTACAATCTCTATGCCTTTTGATGAACACTGATTAGATATCCACTAAGGTTAACCAAATGCGATATGGATAACTGCATACAAAATGAATGAATGGATGTTAAAAGTTTGGCAAGTTTAGAATCTCAACCACAACTATGGCCTTTCGTGTTGGGCCCATTTTGCTAATTTCAATAAGTATGTAGGTGCATTATACAATGACCACCTTTATATGTTAGAATAACTTATTGTCGATGAGTTATATGTGTCGTTCTATTGTTATAGAAGTTATAATATGTGACTGGCAGACTTGGTTAAATGTGTGTACATATATGTTACAACACATTTCTAAATCGAATCTTATTAAATTTTGTCTTCTTTGTAATGTACTCTAAGCTGTAGAATATACAAATTTTTGGTCCCATAAAGGTAAGTTGTAACTGGAGCCTACTGTATATTTTTTGATAAAATTGATCCAGACTTGATTTGTTAGTAATTATGTTAGGTCTGCTTTTGTAAGTATCATTACAAGAATTTGAATGCTTTTATACTCAATGTCATCAATGAATCCACATGTTTGTTAGCTTTTCATGTCTATGAGGACAATAACCGATTAGTAGAGCAATTTAGAATAAGAAAATTATGTATTGTAGAAACACAAATTTTATTGTAACATACAACATAACTTTATTAATAAACCATTTTATATCATCGAATTGTGAGATTTTTGGTTTTTTTTTTTTAGATTCATAGCCTTGCGATATATGTTGCGGATTATTAAATTTTTGACAAATCGATATTCCGCAAATTATTGAACTCTTTTTTTTTTATTTTACCCATTGCATCAAAGTAAGGAATGATAGCATGTCAGTGACATTTAAAAACAATTGCAATTGTTTTCGTGTTAAATTTTATAATCATTGCGTTTGAAGTTTTTTCATTTAAAAGTGTTAAATGTACTCCACCTGAATTACGAGAAATAGCATTAAATACTACAGACAAACTACTACCTCAGAAGTCAAAGATTTTTTTAAATTGGTGTTCCCAAAACAATGTTGAAATTGTCACTGAAAATGTGATGATTGCTTATTTTGAGATAATGGGTAAAGTTCGACAATTTGGAGAAGTTATTCAATACTACGACCGATGCTAAATATTGACCAAAGCACCGATATATCGAAATTTAATAAACTTATTATATTATTGAAAAGATTATCGGAAGGCTATGAACACAAAAAATTGAGAATCTTACAATTTAATGACATACAATTTATTAATGAAGCATTAGATGAGAAGTAGGTATCTTGCAATAAAGGTGAGTTTATTAAATTTGCATAGTTTTTATTTTTACAATGATTTTCTCTTTCAAGATTGCTTTAATAATGGGTTACTGTGGTACTTGTGTCTATTGATGATATTGAATACAAAACAGACACAATTCTTGTAACTGTACTCAAAGCAAAAACAAATTTACCAAGATTATTCGTAATAACTGATGAAGTTTGGATCAAACTCATAAAAAAAATATAATATTAGACCAGTACATACCTTATCGACGATTTTTCCTGACATATAAAAAAAATTATTAAAAATGGTCATTGTACAACACAACCTATTGCCAAACTGCCAAAACCTGAATGTCCTGAATTAGTACGCATTCTAATAATAGTTATAATGTGACTTCTGTCTATAAACGGAAATTTCGAAAACCATTTGGAAAAAGAGAAGGATTCACTTATTTGAGAATGATGTTTACCTTTAAATTGACAGCTCTTCAGAGCTCTTTTTCCATTTATTATCAAACTTTTTATATATTGATGTTTTAATTACATTGAGACAGTCCCCCTTATCCATTTTAACATTTTTCGGTATGGGTATATTCAGATCTCTCCGAATTCTAGCCACTTTAAGACTTTTGTTTTTTGTAAAACATTTCCAGAAATTTCGCTTATTGTTGATGAAATTCAGTCTAGTAGGTAGGTGTCTTGGTTTCCTGATAATTGAACTTGTGTGCAGTTTGTTCTTCATGCTTTGTAAGGTCATATTTGTGGCCATTTAAACGATGTAAACTTACTTTAAGCAGGTATAAAGTAAAATTTATTAATAACATTTGGTTCTTTTAATATGGAACATACCGAAGAAAATTATTACACATTGGCAACGTAGCACGGTTCCTACTGCATCGGTTGATTTTCCCTACGTAAATCGCATACTTTCTATCCATTCTTGTCTAAGCCTCTCTTTCTATTTGGACGATTGTGTCGGCAATAACTACGCATGCGTAATATGGCCACGCCCGCTTCCGAAGCACCGTTCGGAGATTTGGACAATTGCACATTATATCGTTTGTGGCTTTCCCATGGAATGTGGCAGTTAACGTTCCATAATTCTAGAATCAGCCGTTTGGCCAACCGTCGTCGACATCCCAACCGACTCGATCGAGTGGAAATTTCCACCCGTAAGCGGCAAGCGCGTCGCTAGAATTAATATTAAGTTTTAAGTTTAGTTGCCGTTCAGCTCCCGAGAAGGAAAGAAGTGAGAGACCACCTTAGGCCAGCGTCAACGTGGATCTTCAAGAATCCTACAGGGACGAGCAACTCATCCATTTAGCCCTTAGCCCCATATCTCTAAGGAATTTATGAGATTTTTCGGCATTTTTTGGCCACTAGAGACTTAGCCGATTTTTCGACATCTCGAAAAAGATAGGGCTGTAGAAAGCTCACGAACGAGCGAAAAGGGCCCTGAAGCAAAGGAAAAGGCAGTGTAGGACCAGCACTCTCAACTGGTACCGAATCAGCCTTCTACCGAATTTATTGAGTTTTTCCGAGTTTTTCGAACTTCAGGACTTAGAAGAAATTTCGGAGAAAATTTTTTTTGAAAACAGAAGTTAAGTACTTGAAGAGGCCTTGTCAAGCGGCCGAGTACCAACAATTCACCGAGACCTTCAACTGTAGTGCGCACCCTACAGCAACACCCGCGAAAAAGGTTAGTTGCGAGCACCTTGAGTCAGCCTACTGGTTTGGGTTCCCCCCATTCACGTATGTGCCTCTCTGGTCCTCAATACTAGTCGTAGTTAAACATTGGGCGAGAGTAAAGCGCGTCGACGGCCAGTTCGGTTTCGAGAACTGGAGAGCCCCCTGACTCCCCCATACTTTACCTACTCGGCCTACGGGTGAAAAGCGAAAAGGCATAGGAGCCGAAAAAAGAAAATAAGGCTTCACCTAAAAAAATTCGGGCGCGCTCAAAGAGTGATAAGTTAGCCAAGTTCGTTCGGGAGATAGCGAAGTTATACTGTTGCGACTGGAGCTATTTCAAAAGAAGAATCAAAGGCTATTTATCACTAGTTCGTATACCATACAAAACCAGCACGGTCTCTGAACTGAGAGTCGTGTCGGGGGAGTAGTTTGGTCTAAATACACAAATCACATATTAAATCCCCAAAAAGTCCCCCCTGACGCCCCTGAATTACACAAAACCTCTGTCTGAAAACTGTCGAGCAGCATCTGACAAGTTGCCAGGGATTGGCATATAACACATAGCAAACACCCCCAAAAATCCCTAAGAAACCACGATTTTTTAAAAGCCCTCCTCGAGCAACTTCCGTACGACCCCTCTTAAGGTAATCGATGCCAAAAACTCGCGAATAGCGTCCGACGCCCTCAAAAGACGATTTTTGTGCGATCCTTGTTAAAATTCGTACGGATCCGTCTTCTTAGAAACCTTAAGACTCCAAACGCGTTTTGAAAATCTCGCGTGCGGAGCGAGAAGTCCCAAAAAAACTAAAGACATTAATACGTGTTAGATATTAATTAAAATATCTTAAGTTCTTAGTTAATAATTGTTCATTAGAGAAAAAATCAAATAAAACCTGTTATACCAAAAATACTAGATTAAGAGTTAAACTCTCCTAGTACATGTATAAGGCTTATCCAGTGAATTGGGGCACATTTTAAGCTATCACTTGACATAGGGATTTATCAGGATTTTATTTCAACTATACAGGGTGTCCCAATTGTTCAAATTGGTAATCATTCGAATTACTGATTTTTGTATAAGGCTTAGCCAAGATTAGGAGATAGGATTAGGTTAGGGTCGTAGATATTTTGTGTGACAACTACTGACGACTACCTTTTGACAATCCTCCCCCCTGCTAAGCCCTTCTGGCACTTTGTAAGGACTTGCTATAAGGATTCAAGTCAAAATTGAAATTTTGTACATTGACATACAAAAAGACGAATAACTCAAAAGTTAGTCAAAAATAAAATAAATTTAAAAGCATCCCCTGCCAGTAGACCCCCCTGGGAATCTTTCCCCACTACCGTTGTTCTTCAAAGCATTTGATTAACAACGTTTCGGCCTCCTAAGGGAGAAAGTAAGTCGAAGTTCTGTTTTTACTTTAATTTAAACTTTTGAGTTAATTTTGTAGTCCCCATATACAGGGTGACTCTTAGAATCAAGTGGAACTCCTATACGTCTATAGGGTGTTCTAAATTTCTTGCCCAAGATAAATTTATTGCCCACTAACCTTGTGTTGTATTTAATTCAGCCTTCTGCTGACAGACGTTCTGTGGTGGCTGCTATCTACAATTTCCCTTGGATAGCGGGGAAGGCTTTGGTGGGCCCACCTTCGTTCCCCCCGGACTGACAGTGAGATCAGTTTACGGGTTGGACGTTGTCTGAGAAGTCTTATAAATAGCGAGTAGTCGACTCGATAACGACTTGGCATCCCGTGAAAAAACATAGACATAAATAATTGTAAAAAAAAATGACTTTCCGAACCCCTCAGTCGACGGCAACCGCGCACCAAAAGCCCCCGAGTGTGGATGAGCTGTTGGTGCTAGAACTGAACAGAGACAGGTCAGAGGGACCGAGAGCGTTAACCCAGAGTCCCCCGCTGACTTCTAGCGAGTATATTGGGGACCCTGAGGAATTTATATTAGACCCGGAAGCGGCCTTTGGGTATTACAGGGAATCTGTTCCTAAATTCACACTTAATAAATATAATGGGGAAGCTCAAATCGAGGCGGGGCTCCACATAGGGCAGCTAGAGCGTCACTCGGCAGAGCCGAGTCTACGCGGCCCCCTACTGGATCACCCCGAGCCGCACGTGACACACAGTACGCCTTGGCCGCTCACTGGAGCGGTTCCGAAGGCCAATGCGCCGCCACGGGCGACGCACGTGCGCGCCGACGTCACTAGTTCTGGTTTATGCTTTATGTTTACAGTTTAAATGTCCTGAGTTGTTTGTTGTTTCTTGTAACAGTTTATTGGGGCTATTTGAGGGATAAAAATCATTATATTTAATGGTTTTAGTATGGGTTAGTTACACGAAGAGTAATTCAAACATCTATTACTTTTACGCTCTGACGTATTTATAACTAAAAAACGTATAAAAATAAAATATTTCTTATTTGTATGATAAAATATGTAACAAATCAAATGAATATATTAAAATATAACTAGAACTTACCTCTATTTTTTCCAATATATTTAATATATTAATATTTATCCACCTATAAGACCCTATACAAACACACAAACGATAATTATAATTATAGGTTAGTTAATAGTTTACTATTATCACGTCACTGTCATCAACGATTTGAAGTAATCGGATTGCCGATGTTAAAATCTGGTGGAACGTAGAACGCAAATACAAAACAACTTTCAAAATTTGTTTTGTTTCACGTTTCACATCACAAATACAAGACAAATTTCGATACCGATACTGCTTAAAAAGTATCGATACCTACTCAGAATCGAAGAAAAAGTATCAAGTACAAAATGTACTCGATACTTTTAAAAAGTATCGATACTTTCAAAATATCGATACTTTTCTTGCATCCCTAGATCTGCCCCGAACGGGGTAGCAGTGGCAACACTGGAGATGGTCATTGTGTGCGCTCTCTTCAATCTCAGTCTGTGATCGGGTACTACGACTCTATATGAGGGTGAGGACAAGTGCATAATATCGCTATCTGCTTTTAGGGAAATTCTTTCAGGTTCATGGGTCCCTCCAGATACCATTGCCTCTCACTCGCAAGAAGAAAGACATGACCTCCTGTTTGACCCGGGCCTCCGATTGTGGGAGGCGACCTCTACTTCTGCTGTTGACGTCGCAGAATAAAGTTCTTGATGCCCAATACTGTTCCTGTGTCTTCTAAAACTAAATTGGTAGCTGCTAAAGAGATGATTTTATTAAATTAAATGGTACCTATGTATGGCTCTCCTTAAACAATCTGGAATTGTATTTTCCCTAAAATAACATGGAAATATATTTTCCCTAAACAGAGGAATTAATATGCAGTTTTTTACAAATTTAATTAATTCGAAATTTAAAGGGGCTTAAGTTGACTTCTTGGAAACTAGTTGGTGAATGCTTCTTGGAAACTGATCGGCGAATTTCCGATTTCTTTTTATTTCTGAAAATAGATTTTGAGTTTAAATACCACTGTATTTTTAGGTAATTATTCAAATAAAATCAACTCTCTATTATTGTTTTTATTATCAGAGATCCAGTATATTATTATTTACGTTATCGAAATAATAATGATTAGGTATAACTTTTTAACGCCAATATACATATGTACATACATATTTTTTATAAAAATAATCTTCACAATGCTATTTAAAGCACTAAAACTACATATTTTTGCTTCCTTCCGGACTAGGGTTGCCAACGGTCTCGATTTTCGCGGGACGTCCCGATTTTTGGGGCCATTTTATTACGCCCCAATAAGACCTATGGCGGGACGCCAAATGTCCCGATTTTCAATAGAGAATCAAATTTGCCCGCAAAAACGACAAACAGATTCAATATACACCCGTTTTATATTCACTCCTTATATAAAAGGAAACTTGAGGTATATTAAAAGTGAGTTACAAATAAAAGTTAATTTTACACAGACTTGTAAGGAATTTTACAAGCACGCGATTAGCAATAAATCAAAGCTGACTTCGGCAAAAAGCCAAAAAAATATTCCTTTAAAATAACTCAATAGAATATATTTTTTCTCCGATTGATAGCAAATATTAATTTTGCAGACACATATCAATCAGCAAAGTATTACTTTTCCTGTCCAGGCAGCAAAGTAAGTACTTGGCTGCCTAGGCAGCAAAGTGATTAGTCTCCATGGAAATAAAACGTTTGACATAAGTTGTCAAACTATAATTATTATGGACATATACATTTCCATAGCAACCAACCGTTCCAACAATTGCGATTTCTATCAAATTTTGTGTTAATTTATCACTACAGGAAAAATAAAAAGATTGTGGGAATTGTAATAGAGCAATAGAGCAAAAATTATATGTTCAACTCGGCAGCAAAGCAGATTGACTGCCTTAGCTGAATTCCTAGCCTCGCTACGCTCGGCTATGAACTATCAGCCGCGGCAGTCAATCTACTACTTTGCTGCCTAGTAAAACAAATAACTATTCTTTTAAATTCGAATAAAATTTATTCTTGACTATATTCTATATTCTCATTAAAAAATCCTCCCTGGACTCAAAACTGATGTTGTGCACAGCACAGCAAACTTTCAACTCTTTACTTTAGGTCCCGACTTTATTAGGAATGTCCCGATTTTTTATGTGCAACATCCCGATTTATGAATCTTGGAGTTGGCAACCCTATTCCGGACTCGTATCTACCTATAGAAATTTTCGATCTTCGAACCTGTGACTGAATTTGGCAGCAGCCCGGTGTTCTAATATTTCATTTCATGCGTGGACTTCCGCTCGGTTCGCTAGCTCCGGGGGCGCAACACCGATCTCCACATAGAGATCGGTGGGGCGCAACCAAACAAAACTAACCCAAGGCAATGTTCAAAATGAAGAACAAGCAAAAAATAGAACTTGGAAAAATATATAATTAGCACGTATGCATGCGTGAAGGATCAAAATTGCGATATGTTGTGGTGAATTCCACCTACTTTAAAATAATTAATTAGCAGATGGTCAGATAAAAACTTGGTGGTGATCTTTGGACCGCACGGGAAGTTTCAGTTCGTAGTGCACTTGTGAATGCATGCGATCTGTAATTGGCAAGTATATGTCCCTCTGCTCGCTTCGCTCGCTCCGGAGCTCAAGAAAAGGAAACTAACCAAGTGTTAACCCAAGAAAAACCCAAAAATCAAGAAAAAACTGTTTACTTAAAAAAAACCAAAACCGACGGGATTTGAACCCGGGTCGCCGAAGTGAAGGCCAAACCACGGCAAATATGTTATATGTGCCGTGGCCAAACCATGCAGGCCTCTAGACCCTTAGATTACGTAAGAGTAAGGATACCGCGCATGACATTAAGCCAATATACTGAAATTGAAGTCTTTTCAGAGCGGCGGCCATTATTTATGTGGCAAACACATCTACTGTTGTGGCGGTGCTATTTTGCAGCTATTTTGTGAGTTTTTGAACAAAGAGAGATACAAACTAAGATTCATAATGGTAAATTGTTGGGCATATGGTTGCAAGAGTCGAAGTGAGAAGAAGGAGCCTGAAATTTAATTTCACAGGTAATTATTGTCTGCTGACCTTGTAGTTTATTTGCATATTTCTTGTTTTAATAATAATGCATAATGTACACATTGTGTTACCTCTGAGTATATTATGGTAGGGATGTTTATTTGATTATCGAGAGTAATTTGATACCCGATCTTGGATATTTTCAGTCATCAAATAATTAATAAAGCTATAAATCTTCATCAAGGAGAGTCATTCAACAGAGGCGTAGGTAATATATTTTTCTTCAAACGTCAGTAAATCCGTCTTTACTCGACTGTGTAGGCGGCCGTGAAGTTTCGCTTTTCCTCCGCCGGAGCTTTACTTTTCACTTTTCCGCCGGCGGAGGTAAAAGTGTTGTCATAGCAAAATAGATACAATACAAACAGACAACAAAATAAGCCTCAACAACTCAAGATTTATTAAACTACAATTTGTATTTATCACTCAATTTGTGACTGCATTTCTAAAAATCACTAATTTAGGAACAAATTGGTTATTATTTAATCGAACTTACTCACTAACTGCTTATCAACACGGAATTAAAACGCAATCGGAGACGCAATCTTAAAAAAATAATTATTGTTGACAGCAGAGTATAACAAACCAACTGTTATACTCGGGTTGACAGTGTCCACTGACAGCTTTATATTACATTAGTATAGCAACAACCTGTGTCTATTCACCGATAAGCCGCCTTGCGAACCCACTTATCTTTAGTAATAATTAGATATTATTACTATTAAAAAGAGATGTTTTTGCATTAATTTATCGACATTTGAAGAAAAACCAGCATATTTTATTTGGAGGAAAAGTTACTTTTCATGGCTTGCTCTCTATTACCAGCCTCACTCCGTTCGGCTGTTAAACACGAGCGCGCCATGAAAAGTATCATTTTTCCTCCATATAAAATAATATACTATTCCAAGCCTCAAACCAAACCGTTTTCAATGAGATTACAGGCAATTAAATAAGTATATAAATTTAAATATTTTAATCCAAAACGTCATGTCAAAATATTGGAACACGTAAGCTTTTTATGCGACTCGTAAAATTGCCGAAATATTTGAAATTTTTTGCGATCTTCCGCCAATTTAACCTTGGTTTTCTCGCATTTCCCGATGTCATACGGAAAATTGTTATAAAAACGTTTTATCTCAGAGATCACACGGTTTACGTCAGAGACTGGATGCCTTGAAATAATAATTATATGCGTTGCGCTAAAAGTAATTTTTTTTTAAATCCGAATATCATAATAAGTCAGCAATTCTTCATTTTGAATCCGATATATGCGAGTTTTTGGCATGTTCTGTTCATAATGTGCAAACATTTGGTTGCTCCAGATTATTCCGTTTTTCAGTAATAAAATACTGAGTGGTGTCGCGTCTGCAATGAAAATCCTACCGACTGCGCCTTGTACTGAAGACGAAATAAACAAACAGTACGATGTCTGGTTGGCAACTGGCTTATTAAAATTTAAACGATGCACACACAGAGGAGTCTGGCCGTCGTTACAGTGTCAAAACTAGAAATGACGAAGGGTTTAAATTCAACTAGCTCACACTCTATAAAAGACAATCATTTCCAAAGTATCCTCTATTATAGTCTTTGGCATAAATTCTCATCAAGTAATCGGCTTTTCTAAAAAAAAAACTTCTCGAGGAAAAAATAAAAACTTTCATTTTTGACATAGATCAGTTTTTTCCGTGAAAAGTCCATTTTCCCGACATTTTCGGGACAGAGAAGAATTTAGAGATTTTTCTCCTAAAAATTTGCATAGAACTGTCGCCTCTTTTTTCGATCCTTGCACTTTTTCGGCTTTAGGATGACACAGAGTCAAAGTGGTCCCTTATCGTATTTGGTAATGAATTATTATAAAGACAAAAAAACAATGGTAAAAGTATTGTAAATATATTTTAGAATGCAACTTTTTATGTGCAACTGTACTATATATTATGCTGTGCAACGATCAATCACATTACTGTTAAGAAATAGTTTATCTGTGAGATTTTTCAGATAAAGAAGATAATTTCCTTATTATTTTTAGCATTATTAAAGTAAAATTAGGTAAAAATATTTTTTGGACCATTCAATGTTCAATAGTTGCAAATTGCATTGCATACAAAATGTAAAAGCAATAAACTGGCGATAATGCATGTATAGTGTGTAAGTAAGGCTCTTGCCACCGTTGACGTATGTACATAAACATGGCTTTAGATATTAAAGGCATGAGTAATTTTTCCTTTTCCAACTTTCAGATCTCTGGTTCTGGTCTGGTTGACGTTTATTGACAACATGACAAAAAATAGAAAACAATTTTTTTGTGAAAGCTTGTTATTTAAAAATTCAGAATTAATTAAATTATTAAAATAAGTGCATCTAATTATGAGTTGATTTTGAAACCATAAAAATGTATTTTCCAATCGGGTGGCCAAAAGTTGTTCAAGTTCCTGATTCAGGTCAGTGTTCACTAAAACAGATAAAATGCAACAGGGACCGAATATTGGTGGCTATTTTAACTGATGATTCTTTAGCAATATGGTTTTGCAAGGTAGGATAAACTAAGTGTATTTTGTTGAAACAGCTTAGCTATATTTAACTGTGTTTTAGCCATGTGTACCAATTGTTTATCATCGAAGAAATGCCCAGTCCTTAGAAAAGTTTGGAACAAACATCACTGCAGAATGGAAACCGGATTCCAGCAAAATAGTTATTGCTGTAAGTTTTTGCCTATATCTTGTATATGAATTTACTTAACACGGATCTCCTTTTCATATAAATTAAGTGAAATGTAGGACAGGTGACACTCTCACTATTGTGTGTAATATAAATGAACTTCATTCAATACCTAATTGTCTAAAGACAAATCCTTTATAATCTTGAGACCTTTGCATATTTTTAAACTATGGACTAAATATACCTACCTACTCTTATACCACTGTTGCAATGTAAATATTTATTTATTCCCAAAACTTTTGTATGTAGCTCTTAACGCACTCGGTGTTACACAAATGGTTTTTGAATTGTGTTTAATCACATTAAAAAAGCATTTAAAAGACAATTCAGAGATACATATCCATTTATATTTTCATGTATTCTGTCAGTGAAGTTTTATATGTTCACTGATATTCCAATTGGGCTTTAATTGCCTAACTTCATTGTATAAAAAAAAATTATACAATGCTAACAAATAACATTTGAGGATTTTATTGACCTAAATTAATTTCGAGTATCTATTAATGTAGGCCAATGTCTGATAATATTCGGAACAATGAGAAGATCTTTTTAATAAATATTTTATATTTAAACATTCTATGTTTATAGGAGCTTGCATCTATTTTTAATGAAATTTAATTCTCACTACATCTTAGGCTTCACAATGTTTTAAATTTAGTTGACTCCTAAAATAGACAGAAATACTCTTATTTAAATAAAATATCATACACAGGATGTTTCTAAATGTCACATCAATATGAAGAAGGTTATTCTACTTGCGAGTTTAATAAGAATATTTTATATGAACATATATCGGTAATTTTTTAGAAGAAGTGTCAGACTGATTTTGCCATGTTTTTTCCTCAGAAACGCATAAATGAGTGTTTTTACGTCATTTTTAGACGTTTTTTATTTGTGGAAATCCAACAGTAATCAACTACTTTGTGGGATAATGGAGTGAATAGCGGTGCGGGGAAGGGTAGAAAAGTGTTTTTTTTTTTACGAATATGTGTTACTTTTTTTAAGAATGTGTTACTTTTATAAATATTCCAGTGGCGTAACCAGGTTAGGGAAAATAGCTCCACTGCCCTATTGCAGTTGATTAATTTTTTTATCATTCTACTAATATTTCACTTCGTGCATGGTCCTCCGCTCACTCCAGAGGCGCAACCAGAAAGAATTAACCCAGGGCATGCCCAAAATGAAAAAAAAAACTTAATTGATATTGTCATAAATTTTAGTCTTTTGCACACGTGAAACTATTTTATTTTTTTGACAGGACAGCATTAGTTTCCGCTAATCAAAATCTACTTAACTACACTTCTATAGGTCAGTTGCATTCTTAGGTAACATCGAAATTGAAAAACTAATATCACATCTTCTAAAAAATGACCCATATATCCTAAGTGTAAGTAAGTGTAATTTTGTTTTGTTTTTTAACTATAATTTTTACTTTTTTTGCAATATTTAATTTAAGTTTGGTAATATAAATTTAATAAGATTTACGATACTGGCGCCTACCCTGAACAATGCCAAAGAAAAACAATACAAGAACATGTGAAGATCTTAGGCTTATTAGGCTTATGAGCCATGCTCTCAAAATGCTTCTAAAGATAATCCATAGGAGAATTTTTAGGAAGTGTGAGAGAGTTGTAAGCGATTCACAATTCGGGTTCAGGCAAGGGCTGGACACAAGGGAGGCGATAGTTGAGACTCAAGTTCTCATCCAAAATTGCTATGACCAACGTAAAAACTTATGCCTATGCTTTATAGATTATGAAAAGCATTTGATATGAATGAATGAATGAATTTAGAAGAGAGATTCAAATTCAAAAAGGTGTAAAACAGGGATGTGTTCTTTCACCACTTCTATTTAAATTTTACTCAGAGGCTATTTTTCAAGAAGTGCTCCAGGATGCTGAGATCGGGATCAGAGTTAATGGCGTCTGGATTAATAATATTCGGTATGCTGATGACACAGTTCTCATTGCTGATAGCATAGATAAATTGCAAAAACTCCTTAGCATAGTGGGCCAACATAGTAAAATCATGGGTTTAAATATAAACATCCAAAGAAAACAAGTTCATGGTCATGACCAGAGATGAAAATGCCTTTATAAATTCTGACCTAACTTTTGATGGAAAAGCAATAGAGCGATTCGAAAGCTTTAATCATCTTGGAACATGGCTATGTGAAAAATGGACATCAGTCATTGAGCTAAAATGCCGGATAGAGCATATTTATGTGTACTGAATTTGATCTAGACCCTAGGTTAAGATTCGTCGACTGCTACATCTGGCCAGTACTTCTTTATGGAGCTGAGGGTTGGGACTCTTAAGGACGGTTATGATAAATATACTGGCAGCATTTGAAATGTGGGTGTATCGCAGAATTCTTAAGATCCCATGGACACCCAAAGTAAGAAACGAAGACGTTTAAGCTATAATAATAAAAAATAATTCCACTTCTTTTTTCAGGTAGACCTAAACCTGAAAAAAGAAGTGGAATTATTTTTGATTATTATAGCTTCAGAGAGATTATTTATATTCTTCTTCTTGCTTAGCAATATATTAATGGATTTTAACGACCACATTCTTCAATGCCACTCTGTCTCTAGCCATGTATATGAGTGTCTGTCAGTGGCGGCTCACGGCTTTGAAAAGTGGGGAAGAGCTGCCGACATCGATATTCTATAGTGGGAAGAGCGAAATTTTTTTGGGGTCCACGCCCAAACTGCCAAAATTTGTTAATAATTATTACCGGTATTTTTTAGGTAAATCATCAAAAAATAAAATATATTCATATTGTATTAGCAACAAATCATTTTGTTGCTAATACAAATGTCTACGAATAACACTAGAATATATAGAAAATATCTCTTGTATAATACTATAATGGATCAACCGTTGAATGGAAATAAAAAATAATTCCAAGAATCAACGGCGGAATGTCCCCTAATAAACTCGATATAAACGAAACAACGTGCTTTCGCGTTGATCTGAGAATGGAAGTGCTACCGCCAGCTCTTCCAATCCTTGCAAACCAAACAAATGTACGACCATTACGACGTCATCGTTGTCATGGCAACCAACTAGTTGCGCTTATACTTTTGATGACTCGACGGCTCTCGAGCGATACCTCTTCCGTAAAGTTCTACACAAATGATAATGAAATTGTCACTGCTATCGGCGCGTACGCGAAAAGAAATAGACATTTTCATATGGGTTCACCTCTGTTCTATTCTTCAATAGTGGAGTTAACGGGCAATGTGCAGGTGGCGAGATTCTTGTTCTTGTTTTATGAAGCTTTGATTTTAATATTTGAAAATAATTGAATTATTAGTTATTAGAGGGGTAACGGGAAGCAGATTATTCCTAAACTAAGAACATTTTATCATTGAATCTTAAACTGTATTATTTTACTGATGAATGAATTAATTGCATTTCTTTAAATTACATTATCTTGAGGAAGTGGCACTTCCCCTACTTCCGCTGAATAGCCGCCACTGGTGTCTGTATGTTATGTACTCCGGTCCACTGTCTTATATTCCGAAGCCATGACATCTTCTTTCTTCCAATTCCTCTTCTACCTTCGATCTTTCCTTCGATAATTAATTGTAGGAAGTTGTACTTTTCGTTGCACATAATATGACCCAGATAAGTTGATTTTCTCTTTTTTACAATATCAAAGAGTTGACCTGTGTAACATTCTTAAAACTTCTTCGTGTTTGGCTGTCCATGAGATCTTAAGAATTCTGCGATACACCCATATTTCAAATGCTTTATTAGAACGCCCACTGGCTATCCTTCCTTTGAATATTGTAGTCCATATTTCGTTTTCTAACTTTTTGATTGCTTGTACTTTTTTGATATTTTGCTTGGTTTGTTGAATGTTGACAAAAAAGCTGAGACAAAAGCTAACAATCTATATTTAAAATTTCAAGCTATTTAGAGCATAAATTCATGATTTTTTTTTTCTTAGAATCGCTAGTAGCATCACCCCTTTCAATTCACTCATTTCTGCTAATTTTTAGACTTCAGAAGGTCATTTGCTCTTTTACAAATTAAATGTTATCTCAAGCCAAAAAGGACTCTACATCCAGACTGATTCACCACATGCTAATTTAAGAAGAGACAGTGCTGAACTATTTATTAAAGAGACGATTCCACCATTATCCTTAGAAATAGTAAGTATAGCATTTAGTTCAGTATAATGAAAAAAGCAATTTATAATTTTCTGTTCATTGTAACTGATCGAGGCATCTGGTTTGACTAAAATAGAAATAACCCTTTTATGAACAATAATAATATTGCAAACATTAGTTTACATAGTTATGGCATAAAACACATCTCAATATTTTGTTATTTCAGAGTGAAGAAGCCTTAGTATGGGATGGCAAAATAACTGGTATAGTATGTATAACAATGACCGAAATTATGATATCAACTACAGAAAATCATGTGTTAAGATATAGGTGGGATGGCACTCAGAATAGAGATTACACTTTAGATTTAAGAAGAATACCGTTTTGCATCAATCAGCAGGTTTCTAAGGGTAAAAATACTTGATTTATATGTTTTGATTATGTTTCTAATACTTTTCTTATGCAACGATTTGATCAATATCTTGTTTTTATACTTTTTCTATTATTGCAGCAATACCAATAGTTGAAGATAATATTTATATAGTTGATATTGAATATTCCCCATTAGTTGGGGGATTTTCTATAGTTTTAAATGACGGAAGAGCGGCATTTCTGACAGCATCATCATTGAAATTTGACCCTAATGTAAGTAGTGACACCAATTATTGTTACAAAAAATAATGATTTCTTAATTTCCTCAATTCTAATATTTCATTTAATTTTCACACTTTTTTTATAGCAAGTGCAGGGAATATGGGCTCAAAATATAGAAGATGCTACATGTGCTACTATTAATCATAAATACAGACTGATTACATTTGGTAGAGCAAAGTAAGTAATTATTCTGTATTGCTACATAAAATTGTGCAGAACGTTAGACACATATTGTTGATATCAAAATATACATATTATTAAAATTTATGTATATTTTTTTATATTTGTTTCTTGTGCAAAAACATTACTATTTTTTTTATACTAATCATCGTTGAGTTTATTAAATTATTGTTGAGTTCTCAGTTGAATAAATGTTCTTGCAGTAAATATATGTTAATTGTATTAAAATACGTATCTTTTTATCAGTTCCTAGATTTGTGCTGGAAATACATTTTGTATCATAAACTTTAACAAAGCCGTAATCTGGTGAGAGTATGGAAGCAAATCCATTTCAGTTCCTGGTTAGATACTCATGGATGTTGTGTTAGATATCTTTAAGTTTTTGACCTAAACAGTTCACATACGTATTATTAGTACGTCAATCTATGTAAATGGAGATTATACTCGTGTGGTACATTATAAAAGTTAAATCGTCTTCATTACAGTACTAGTTTTGTAATTAAAACAAAATGATACTATAGAGAATTTTCTGCTTGTTTATTACAGTTCGGAATGCATAGTGTATTACGTAGATGACAGTACAGGAGGATTAGAAGTATCACATAACTGCCTGTTAAGTAGTAAAGATTATCCTGGATGTCCTGGTGCTGTTGGAAACATGTTGTGGACCCCGGATGGATGTGCTTTGGTAGTATCTTGGTCTCAAGGTGGTATAGCGATGTGGTCGACTTTTGGAGCATTACTGATGTGTTCTCTTGGTTGGGATTATGGTTTGAATGTAGATATTCAAAAGTTTAATCCATTGCAGATTGTGTCCATGGTAAGTTAACAGAAGCAGATGTTAGGCTCTACATTTAGGTTAAAGTTCTCATGCCTAAAACTTTATAAATAACAAAATTTTGTTCATGAAATATTACATTGATAACAACTAACAAATGCCTTAAATTTTCAACACCATTCATTTAAAACATCTCATCAATCCAGTACACACACTGAAACAACTTGGCAATAACTTTCCAGTATAAAAACATCCTTTTTTTAATTACTGCTTTAAGAACAAGTTTATTTGTATGTAATATTATAATTTTTTAAAGATTAGTGTAAAAATAATTAATTATAATACAAGCTGTATATCAATTTTCATTTTCATTTTAAGGATTTCGCTACTGAAGGATACCAGTTATGGATGATAAGAAATATTAGTGAATTTGCGACTTCGCAAAAGCTGGACAATGCTGTGACCGAAAATGGAAACATTGTATCAAATGAATCAACTAAATCAAATTTAATTCAATTAGATTTTGCCAAAAGTGCTCTGACAATAAATCCTTGCATGGTAAATATTAAATTTAGCTAAAATTACTTAAATATAGGTAATGCGGCAAGCAATCTTGTTGTAGATATGTTCTATATTGTTGTGGAGGATTCATGTTTACCTTACAAATGTTTGCCTATTCTCCACTTATTCATAAGTTAGAGAGAGCAAGCAGCTTTAATTTATGAATAAGTGGAGAATAGGCAAACATTTGTAAGGTAAGCAGTCTTGTTCATAAACATTGGATTTCAAAATAGCATTTTATCATATTTAGAAAATTGTTGTATAGAAAATGATGCATTTGGCTGCTAATTCTAAATCACAGTTAATTCAAGCATCATATTTTGAAACAATTGTAGAGTGGCAAAGCTAAATGATCGACGTGGCCCAAAAGCAGTTTTGTTGAGAAATGGAAAAACAGTACATCTAGATATAACGAGTAAATATTTATTTTTTCAACGTGAAATCTTTCCGGAAATATGTACATTGGTTGATTAGAAATATTTTTGGCAAACAAATATAATAAAAAAGGATTAGAAATAAAAATTTGTTTGGAAATTATCTAAATCACACTATCTTCATCCATCATAGCATATATATCTTTCTTTTTGATTTCATTCAAGAAGTACATCCAATAAACTTGAAAGGTATGGATTCATGGGTACATTATTGGACTGATTTACCTGCTACTTTTCAAATTAGTATCAAAGCAGCAGCATAAATAATACGGAATGACACAAATTGAAAGTCACTGCGGGTGTTCACCAAGGATCTGTATTCGGAACCTTATTCTTTTTAGTATATGTCAATGCCCTGCCCTATTTGATCTTATTTAGGTCGTTTACCATTTTTGCTGATGACACCACTATACTCTGTTTTGCTCCTTTGTGTGGTATAAGGCTTTCCGCCAAGCCTAGCTTCACGTTGTGCAATTCTTTGTGGTTTAGGTTTAATTTTTTCATAAATAAACGCACAGAGTATAGGGGAATTTTTTAGGAATTTGCAGAAGAGAATTCAGTGAACCATAGTATTTGTTTGTTGTGCAATTGTTTTTCCTAAGAATTTATTATTCTAAACTAGGTACTGATTCGACGTTGCAAAAGTGAATGTATCGCAAAGGAAGAGGACTCCTTGGATTGTTTTAGAAGGGTGATATGTGCCAGTTGTGCTGGTATTAGTTCTACAGAAGTTCGAGTTTTGGTATTGAAATCAAGATCATTGTTTCATTTTTGCCAGAATGTGCGGAAAAATGGGTCGAAAATATGTTAACCATTAATCAGAAGGTCACTGCTCTGGAGGCAAAGACGAAGAAAGTGGAATATAGCTGTCAATCTAATGAGATTGAAGGAAGAGTTAAGCGTGTTGAAGTTGAACTTAAAAAGAATAAACAAGTGAAGCCAGACGAGCGTCTTGTGGAGCTTAAGAAAAAAGTTAAGGCTATTGAAGGTCACATTGAATTAAATGAGCCTAAAAGAACTGAGGAGGGACAGCTAAAGTATCTCGAAACCACGTTGGCAATAACCTAGTCATAGGCATTGAGTGGTTACAACAAGGAAATATCTAATCAGATTGAGACCTTGACAGTGAGAATAAGCGAAGGCAACTCTGAAATTGTGAAGGTTTTTGCCGCCAGTGTAAAACAGGGAAATTTGGAACCCGCAAACATAGAAAAGATTAGTAAAGTAACTTCGCAAGATGTAGGAAATGCCATAATGGAAGCTGCTGCTAAGGGCACACTAGACAAGTACATTAACTTGACTAATGATGCAGTATCTCTACCAAGTGATCAATTGGTTATGCCAAAAGTATCATGTTTTATGTTTGCAAAGGTTATAATTATTGCAGTCATGCGTTTTTTAGCTCCGTATCTTACGATAAAATCCAAAGTTTTAACAATTCATAGAGTGAAGTTTGTGTGTGATCAGGAAACCTCAATCTTTTTTCCACTCCCTGGACTCACAAAAGTTGTAAAACGTCCAGTTGTTGCTACAAAATTTGAACTTTTTCCTGTTCATCAAAAAGTGAGGTTAGGATACCTTGTTTACAAGTTTTTAGGAGTGTCTACAGTTCCGGCATGTCCCAACAGCATTAAGGTTAAAAACACGTGAAGTACATACTAAGATCGATCGAACAATCATGGCAATCTGTAGCAAATGTAACAGAGAGCCGGATGACACTTATGTCCTCGCCAAATGCGATCATTGTGCCAAATTACTGTGTTCTGACTGCTCCAGCCTTGCTGCATCCGAACATAGGGGTGTTACGGCGAAAAAAAGATCGCCTTGTGTGACTTACCGATGCTTAGAATGTGTATCCAAACTAACGGTCCCTATTACCACACCACCAATAGCAGAAACTGATATGCAAGCTGCCATCACCAAGGCAATTAAATCAGGAATGGAGGAACTGAAAATCTCACTCAACAAGCAAATTGAAACGACCAACAGAAAAATGGAAGAACAGAACTCAAAGCTATATAACCAAACTAAGACCATAATAGGAAATATGGCTAAACTCCAACCTAATGGGGCCATTTCAAAACCTACTGGGGTAAACGAGATGGAAGAACTGAAGAGAGCACTGGATGCACTCGCTACCAAATACCAGTCCCAGCAGGATGAGTTACACAATCTGAAAGTTGAACTAGCCAATCTTCAACAACTTCTAAAATCTAATCGAACTGAGGCACCTTCTCATCAAGTACCTATCCAGCAGAAAGAAACAGCAGGCAATTCTCAAAAGAAAAATGTTGCAATAGTGGGCCGGAAGAGGACTGCAGACAATAAACTGGTTGCATCTACGCCGCAAACATCGGTATTTGTGTCCAAGATATCTACAGATATAGCTGACTCGGATCTACTGGATTACCTGAAAAACAACTTTGGGCTTGATCACAAATTCACTGTAGAACCAGTACCAGTGAAGTCTGGAGAGTACAAAGCTTTTAAAATCATGGCTGGAAAGAGTCTGGAGGAGAACCTGTTAAATCCCAATAATTGGCCTGAAAACATCATTATTAAAAAATTCACATCTTTTCGAACCAATCAGCTCCAATCAGTCAGATCAAGTACTCGTCAATCAAACAGAACTAGCAACAATTTCCAACAGAGAAAATAAACCAATACTCCGAAATGTTTCAAATAACAATGGGGCAGATGGGCGGGTCTGTGCTCATCTGACTTTTTTACATTTTTTACATTATAACATCCAGTCTTAGAAATAAAACTTTTTGTTGGAATCATTCCTCGAGGATAATCATTTTGATATTTCATGTATTAACGAACACTGGTTAAAACCAGATGAACTGGGTTGCACACACATTAGTGGTTTTGTTATTGGCTCTGGCTTTGGTAGGACTAACCATGGCCACGGTGGTGTAGCAATTTTTGTTAAACAGTCGCTTGAAGTGCGGCCGCTGCCTTTTGATGTTGGTATGTCTGAGGAGCTTCATTTTGAAGTTGTGGGTGTTCTTT
>JAEQML010056110.1:0-34646 GCA_016904865.1 Pissodes strobi
CTATGTCAGAGAATATTGAATACGAAAATTTTAAAGAAAATTACATTAAATTAATTTAAGCGTGATTCCAAAGTTTGCGTGCAGACTGTCGTTATGTTTAATCAAGTTGGAAGAAATTTTGTTATGTTTTATTGGGGACATGAGGGTGACTTTTTTCCTCATCATAAAATAACAAATAATAGGGTAAATATTTTTTCATTGCTTCGCCTATATTTGTTAATAACTTACCATAAACTTGCCAATTGTGATCATGAATAATGCTTTCCTTGCCATAGCACACTAGAGACGCTAAGGTAGTGATATTGTTAAATATCCTGGTCTCCAAACAGTATTTGTTCCAGGGCATGTACTTTTCCTCCGAGTTCTTAAAGTGTCTCAACAGATAGCCGCTCTCTTGAAGATACAATTTTTCATCGTATCTATTTAGGAATCGCTTTTCGTCAGGACTGCAGAAGTTAGCACTGATAACGTCGAAGTTTAACATTTGTTCGGATAATTCAAGTCCGTTATACACTTCGGGAGAAAAACGCGTGGTATTTTCAAACGTACATTTATTCTTTACGAGAATAAAGCTTTCGGGACAACACTTCCGAATACACTTATTATCAGCGTCGCAGGAGTAATTAGTGTTTTTCACTAAACGAAACGTCGCGCTGGAATTCGCGAATTTGATCAATTCCATAACGCCGAGTAGTGTCAGTATAAGCGATGTCAACATTGCGAACTAGGATGTTTTGAAATTAACTATTAAAAAGGATATATCAAAGCCCACGCCTAACGATAAAAAAAATTTGCATGTTTGAATCTTGAATCAGGAGATCAATACCACTATATGCTGCATATTTAAATAATTCGCAGAATAATTAATACTTTAGTTGAATATTGAGTGTCCTGATATATGAATTGTTTTCTGAATAGTATGTTGTAATTCTTGTGTTCTAAATACCGCACGAATTAAACCTTGGTCCAGGATCATTGCATTTAATACAGCGGTACTGGACTTTGTACAATTTTTATTCCCCAAAAACTGTATTTGACCTACACATACTGATTAATTAAATGATTGCTCGGTACCATTATGTCCAATAAAATTATTTAGTAATTTTTGTCGTTATATGGGATTCTATCTACGTATTATAAGTATTGATCAATTAAATGTTGGATCGGTGTCATTTCGTCTAGTACATTCGTATACCACTTTGTACTATAAAAGCTATCCTTGTATTACAGATACTAATTAATTAAATCGTTCTTTAGTGTCATTGTGTCTTAATACTTTGGTACTCGACTATGTATGTACAAGGTGGTTTGAATTCGGGCTTATGGATGGGGAACTCGCAAGCCGAATAGAGTGTCGGTCAAATTAGAGCAAAATTGCGCATTTAGGTGCCTAATAATATGCCGTTTGGAAAGTTTAAAAATTTCTAGTATTTCCGAAAAAAAAAATATTTGAAAATCGTTTTATTAACACGCTTATATTAGCTGTAGGTATGTTTGTAACGGAATCTCTGTGCGAGATTTTCACTCACTTAAATCGTCAAACTAAACTGAAATTTTGCATACTTATCACGGACCGGTAACAATACAATAATTTGAAAAAAGAATTCCCAACCCAACCCAAACTAAACCAAAATTAAAAAATTGGAAAAAATCCAGATTCAAAAATTTTGTGAAAAATTTGTATTCCAAAAAAAAAAGTTTGGATTAGTTTCGATTAGTCCATTTTTTGAATATAAAAAAAACGCTTTATAGATAGCAATTCAAACTAAGAAGTACAAAATAAATAAAAAAAAACACGGCTTAAAGGAAAACCGAACTAAATAGTAAAAAATAATAAAATTAAATAAAGTGATTGACAAAAAAATGATTTTATTGTAAAAAGGGTGAGGTGCATGATATCAATTATTATTAAATATTTCATTGGTTGTTATTGATAACAGTGGAGTTATAATGAAAATATAATAAAAACCACCCCACGATTTTTATAATAAAATTATTTTTTGTCAATCACATTATTCTATTTTATTATTTTTTGATATTTAGTTCGGTTTCCCTTTAAAGCGTGCTTTTTCAGTTTTTTTAAACTATAATTTATTTTTTTCCTGCGCTTATTTAAAAACGAAATTTAAATCGAATTGCACTTTGGCATTGCCATTTTTTCCGCTCTATCCAATGCTAGTATCCAGTTTAGAATCCGATGTTTCGTCATCAACTTTCTTATTTTAAATACGAATTTAATTTTTTTTTATCGTTTTTCAGTTGATATTAGCGTTATTAGTATGAAAATGTGCTTTTTTTTAGTTTTTATTTTGAATTTTTTTTTATGATTTATTTTGCTTTGGGGTAAAAATAAACGAGCCTGTTTATTCAGTTTTACTACTTTTTATTTTCATTAAAAATAATGGATCCAATTTTTCACTTAAACAAAAAATAAAATAAAATATTTTCATAAAATATAAAAATTTCAATTATAATTTAAACTATTTAAAATTACGCCAAAGCAAAATAAGTAAAAATAAAAACTAAATAATTAAAAAAAATTAAAACATTCATATTAATAACGCTAATATCATCTGAAAAGCGATAAAAAAATTTGTATTTAAAACAAAAAGTTGATGATGATCTCTTGAAGACGAAACGTCGGGTTCCAAACTGAATACCACCATTGGATAGAGCCCAAAAAGTGGCAATGTAAAAGTGCAATTCAATTTGAAATCCGTTTTTAAATAAGCCACTGGAAATACTCGGCATTTAAAAACTTTCTAAACAGCACACTTCTAAACGACACTGTATCTCTTACGATTTTCGAGATTCCCATACATAGACTTGAATTCGAGCCACCCTGTCCCTGTACCATTAGCTATTTAGATTATCTTGAAAGTTATACTACATAATATAGCATATAAAACCTATATTTGGCTTATATTATTATTATTATTTATTAATTAAATTATTGTCCTGTAGCATTATGCCTAATATGATTGTATCTTATGCAATGGTACTGAAATTTGTATGTACAAATTTTGTTTGCCGTTCTTACTTCCCAAAAACTATATTTGGACTATAAATACTGATTAATGGATTAATGAAATAATTATTGCCCTATCCATTGGTACACATTCGATTTTGATTAGTAATTTAGTCATTTTTCCTTTATATAGGATGTAGATCAAAAAGAAGTATTCTTTTGTTAAAGTAGTGATTAATTTAATTATTTGCATATATATTCATATGCCTAATATAATGGTACTGAACTTTGTACAAATTTTGTTAGCCGTTCTAAGTCAACTGTGCTTTTTTTTTCTCATTCATTGGTCATAGGAAATAGTTATTTACATTGCTAGTTGCGAAAGTTTACTTTTCTGTTCGAGGCGAAGTCGAGGCCATACAAATCTTCGAAATGTTGGAAATAGCTTTCGTGGCGTGCATTGTATTTATATTTTTCCTATTACCGTTCACATAAAAATATATTTATTTATGTTTGTCTTTCGAAATAGACGCATTTTCTAGAAAAATCGTCATACTCCTTATGTCAAAATTACGAATCTCTCTTGACAAGAATCAAAATGTTTTAAAATATAAGAAGCTGATTGTATTATTTATAAAACGATGACCGCTGTGTTGCCAAAAAATCCAAAATATTTACACAAGAGGAAATAACAAAAATTTTGGTTGAGGCGTCGAACGAAATTTATTTGGCAATAAAAATTTTAACAACTAATTATGGAAATAGCTGAAGCTTGCCGAACCGATGAACTTTCTAAAATGAAGCTTAATGACGTGGAATTTAGACGTGATGTTGCTTTAGTCATGATACGTTAACACTAGACCCAAGAATTAGCAAAATTCAAGGTTTTTTATTATCGTTATTGCAATGGCAGTAATAGACAGGCATACTTTTGTAAAATTCCTAGGGATATTGCCAAATTTTTGAAACTCAAGGACGAAAAATTATTATGCACTGGCCACTCATTTAGGACAATATTGGCAACTTTGCTGGCAAAGTCTTTACGTGACATTTTATATTTAAAGAGATATGGGGGCTGGAAATCTTCGGCAGTGGCCGAAGGATATACCTATTGCTGATCCTAATTCCAAAAAAGCTATTAGTTTTTCTGGATATTTCAGTTGTCCTTTTAATGTTAATTTTAATAAATAAATTGTTTGTTTTAATATTTCTTTACGCACATTATCTCATTCAATAACTCGTTTTTCTTAATATGGACATTTGCAAAACGAATGAAGCGAGTTCTGCAAAACACATGAATGCCTTAAAAATACAAATATAATACAATATTTTTTCTACACACGGCAATAAAAAGCATACATTAATTAAAAATTAAATGTTTAGAATCTCTTACATCCAGTTATCGTATATTTATATTAAATTATCGAAGTTCACATTTGTCAATAAAACCTAGCAACCATCATTGTTGGCTGATTTGTTTACAGAAAAATTGAAAATTTGAAAGGTCTTGTCAGTTTTATTAAAACGCTAGCGCTGACTATTGTGGTTTGCCAAAACTGCAAGAAATATAAGAAATTGATCCATTTAGCAGCTGCTAACAGAGCTGCCTTGGATTTACTGCCACGAAAATTAAGAATTCAATATGAGATTGCTCATAATAAATTTATAAAATATCGTGAAATCAAAGGCGTTCCTGGAAAGTATTTCGAAAACGTATTCCTGGCTTATATTGAGGAAAAGGCAAAGGTATGGAAGTCATCTTTTCTTTGGTTCCATTATTCAATGATCAAAGCTATCCCAAGTGTAAATGACGACGCGACGTAGATATCAGCCAACATTTTAAACTGATTGCCTACTTGAAGCGTCAATGAGAGAGGCCAAAAAATCAAATTTTTTTACTAGAGATCAAATTGTACAGTTTCTGAAGTGCGCACCGGACGATGAGTTCCCTCTGATGAAAGCAGCTACGATTGTAGGAGTAGTTGGTGGCTGCCGCAGGGGCGGGGGGGGGGGCTGCTTTGTCAGTTGACTCTTGACACCGTGGAAGATATGGAGACTTTATTTGTTATTAAAATATCAGATACCAAAACCATAAGGTACCACGAAATTTCACTATCGTTGAAAAATTTTATTTGTATTTTTATCGAAAATATACTGATCTTCGTCCAACAGATGTCGGACATCGGCGGCTCTTCTTAAAATATGTAAAAGGTAAATGTACCAGAAATCCGATCGGGGTAATTATTGCTTATACGGTTTGCTGCTATTTCTGGATTAAATGGAAATTTTTTTATATAGGCACATTCTAGTATCTTTGGGGATTATAAATATACTGTCGAAGAAGAGATTTTTTTTATTTTTTTTTTAAATAGGTATATTTGTTTTCTTTTTTTAAATTGTGTTAGTTTTGGCTAGTTTGGGTTAGTTTGGGTTAACCTAAACTAACCCTAACTAACCTAAACTAACCCAAACTAATCCAAATTAAAAAAATAACACAAACATAACTTTAAAAAAAAATTAAAAAAAACTTCTTCTCCGCCAGTATATTTGCAATCCCTAAGCACACTAAAATGTGCCTACATAAAAATTTTTCCATTTAATCCAAAAATAGCAGAAAACCGTATAAGCAATAATTACCCCGATCGGAATTAATACGTTCGAAAAATTTCCTGCTGCTATAGCAAGATTTCCGCAACTTCCAAATTCAACACTCTTGCTTTCGCCGTTCCTCATCTTTCTTGCCGATGCTTGCTGGAGCATATTTGACGACAATTAAGCGGTATGGGGGATGGAAATCCTCAACCGTTGCAGAAGGGTACATCGTGGATTCCTTGGAAAATAAAAATTCTATTGCTCGAAAATTGCTTACAGTACAAACGACATGAGCCAATGATGCTTCAACATCAACTGGGCATGCTGGTATTTTTGTTCAATCCTCCTCAACCACGAAGAACACCAGAACTGAGGAAGGAATTCATTTTTCAAGTTGTTCAAACTGTACTATTAATATAAGTAGTGTAAATGACTAAAATGGAAATGTTTTTTGACGTTTTTTTTGAAAAAATTGAAAAATTTTACTTTTAACACTAGTGCCTTAAAGTAGGTATTTTAAGGCACTAGTGCCTTAATAGTTATTTGTGGCACTAGTGTGTTATGTTGAAAATAAGTCACGCGAGAAAAAGTCATAATTTCTCAAGTGACTATTAAAACATAACACACGAGTGGCATACAAAGTTTTATCCAACACCATTATTTTGTGTTAGTTTAAGTGTGTATTATTTTTTTGTCTAAGGTATTTCAGTGTGGAACCTGCTTTAATGCAATAAAACTATGACTGATTTTTGACATACTAGTTTAGCGGGTTGTTTTACCTGTTGCTTGGGGACTTGTTTATTAAACAAATTTTGGCATTTATAGATTATATTAGTCCCAAAAGCATTTATCAATTTGAGAAAATGGATGTAATTGATGAAAATTATGTGCCCGAAAACATTATTACCAGAAAAATCTCGAAATTCTTATGACAAGGAGTACAAAGTTCTTGAGAAATGGATGGATTCAAGAAAGATAAAAGGTATTAACGAAAACGTTTTGCTGGCCTATTTTTTGCATCTACAGAAAAAATTAGGGTAATTGTTTACTATATATTGGCGCACGGTAAATTTTGCGATTTTTTCACTTTAAACTGTCAAACTCGATAAAAATGCCCATTTTAAAACGTATTTTGTTGGCGGAAACCCATATTAGCCAATATTTATATTATACAGGGGGTTCTAAATCAGCGACTGTTTATTAAATAATTACCGCAGGCCTAATTGTTTACTATATGGGCGCACGCTAAATTTTGCAAGTTATGTACTTTAAACTATCAAACTTGATAAAAATGTGCATTTTAAATCATTTTTTGATGGTGGAAACCCAGCGAAGAGACAAGCCCGCGTAGCGCGCTTTTCTCCTTTCTCTGATTAATTGCCTTTAGTTTTGGTTATTTTGGGTTTGTTTCGGTTAGTTTTGGTTGGTTTTGGTTAGTTTGGATTAGTGTTGGTTAGTTTAGAATATCTGTGGTTGGTTTGGGTTAGTCTGGGGTAGTGAAGGGAAAAGCGCACAGAGCGCGCTTGTCTCTTGACTCTGTGGTTAGTTTTGGTTAGTCTGGGTTAGTTTTGGTCAGTCTGGGTTAGTTTTGGTTAATATGGGTTAATCTTGGTTAGTGTTGCTTAGACTGAGTTGGTTTTGGTTAGTTTGGGTTAGTGTTGATTTGCGTTATGTTGCGCAAGCCTGGGCGAAATCATTTTAATTAGTTTAGTGTTAGTTTGGTTTAGTTTCGGTTCGTTTAACCCAGTAAAAATTGGAATTAAGGGTAAAGCGGAATCATTTCGGTCGGTTTGAGTTAGTTTGGGTTAGTTTAGCATTAGTTACTTTTTTCGATTTGCCTAATTTTAGTTAGCTTCAAATAGTTTTGGTTAGTTTTAGTTAATTGCTTAGCTTTAGTTGGTTTTCTTTAAAATTGGTAATTTAAAGCGATTATTGGTTACTTTTAGTTTGTCTGAGTTAACTTCGGTCTATAATTCAGAACTCCCTGTATAATATAAATATTGGTTAATAAGGATTTCCGTCATCAAAAACGATTTAAAATGCGCATTTTTTTCGAATTTGACAATTTAAGGTACAAGAATCGCAAAGACAAGCGTGCCCCCTTATAGTAAACAATAGGGAACTTGACCATTTTTTTTTATTTCTTTAATATATTTGCCTACCTATTGAGGCAGCACACACCAAATATCAGCCCCCAAATCGCAATATTTAATTTGCAATAAACAGTTAAAGTTGTGACCGCAAGCTACTCATTTTAAAGGATACGTGACGTCACACCGCTCGTTCGATCGGAAAGCACTCATTGACATAATATCATCTTAAAATGTCATTGAAGGCAGTATGGGATCGGCAGCCATAAGTATTAAAATATTAACGTTTATTACTGCTTGTCATTGAATTGCCAGAGTGTTTGTTATAATTTGTGTTGATTTGTACTTTAATATGTGCTTTAATATTAATAAAAATAATGGAAGCTAAGACGTTCCCTGCTCTGCCGTCCGTCAGGCGCGATGACAAACGAGCTACTTGACGTCACAACCGGTCCCAGCCAAGAATGGCGCGTTACTAGAATAATTTGAATTATGCAGTTTTCATTTGCTTATATTTATTATCCAAAATTAAAAAAATAGTTTTTTTGTGAACTGGGGTTCTTTTAATAGTATTAAATTATGTTTGTGAGTAATATTTTTCAAATTTAATTTTTATGCATGTTCCCCATTAGGTCAAAGGTAATTATTTAATAAACGGTCGCCGATTTAGAACGCCCTGTATAATATAAATATTGGTTAATATAAATTTGCGGCATCAGAAAACGATTTAGAATGCACATTTTTAACGAGTTTAACTGGATAAAGTACAAAAATTGGAAAATTAGCGTACGTCCATGTTAGTAAACTGTTACCAAAATTAGCTCCATCGTCTCTATGGACTAAATATTCCATGCTTCGCTCGACACTTCATCTCTACAAGAAAATCGACATTTCAAAATTTGGCAAACTAATTAGTTTTTTAAAAAGCAAATCTCAAGGATACAAACCCAAGAAGTCCAAAACATTGGAAAGAAATGAAATAGAACAGTTTTTGAGTGAGGCTCCTGATAGTGAATTTCTAATAATGAAAGTAGCTTTGATTATGGGTATTGCCGGGGCTTGTAGATGCGATGAGCTAACACATTTAAAAATTGAAATTATTCAAGACAAAAGTAATTATATTTTCGTTGTTTCGCCCGATACAAAAAGTAAAAATCAAGTAGTTTTACTATTCTTGAAGAAGGATATCCAGTAAACCCAGTTGAATTGTGCAAAAAATACATTTCATTAAGACCAAAAAATACCGGTCACAGCCGCTTTTTTGTCTTTTATAAAAATGGCAAATGTACAAGTCAGTGTGTAGGTATCAATACTATGTCAAAAATACCCTCCAAAATTGCTGCTTACTTAAACCTTGAAAATCAAGAACTGTACACCGGACATTGTTTGAGAAGATCTTCGGCTATCCTGCTAGTTAATGCCGGGGCCAGCCTGACAACACTGGACGCCATGGAGGATGGAAATGCTCATCGGTAGCGGAGGGCTACATCGAAGAATCCATTCAAAACAAAATTAAAATTGCGGAGCAAATTCAAGGGATCAGCAAAATATCAAACAACGGCCAGGTGGAACAAATGCCCTCAACTTCCAATAGAGACATGGAAAATATGACAATATCCAGTTCATCCAAAACAATGACGATTTCATTTAATATTAATGTTAATTTAAATACCTGTAATAATATTGAAAATAAATAGTAGGTACTTAAAAAAAGAGCGCGAGTTATAAACCATAACTCACTAGTGTGTTATTTGATAGTTTAGTTGTCTAAAATGACATGAATAATGATACTTAAAACTGACATGTGTTGGATAAAGTAACATTTTTAAAGCTAGTGTTAAAAGTTCCATTTTTAACATGTGTGTAGAAAAATACATTTAAAGTGAGTAATTTCTACGTAAAAACGACACGTTCAAGTGACCCCGAGCGTACCGAAATTTTAATGACGATAGGATATGGTAAACTAAGTTTTATCGAAGTGGTGAATATTTTTAATGAATTTCATCCCGACAAGGACCCTAGATACAAACCAAGTGTTTCCAAACATTGCACCCTGACATTTAAAAGCACAACCATCTTTATCCCAAAAGGAGCCATGATGTAGAAACAGCGGCAACAATGGACGATGCGATGGTCACATTGATGGTCGAGAAAAGTCAAAATAAGCACAAATTATAGTCTATACGAAATTAGTGTAAACGGCTAGGAAATTGGGGTACGATCAATTTCTTATAGATTTGCATTGAAATGCATGAAATAAAACTCTAGACGAAAATATTTTAGTGGTGACTAGAATGTGAAATAACAGTTATTTTGCAAGAAAAATCTTACCAATATAAGCAGCTGGATGTTTGTTTTTCGTTTTCGAGGTTACGTTTATGTGTTATAATTTGTTTCTTTTTCCAAAATTTTGTTTTTTAAGGTTTACAACTGGACCAGATGATTGTCTGAGCATACTGTCTGTATGTGGGATTAATTTTTTTCAGATACAAAATTATGATGATCAAGTTTTACCGTTTTTAAAGTATCTTTAAAAGTTCTGATTTTAAGTGGAATGTATATAAAATAAAAATTGTTCTATGAGTCAACAAGTGTGAATTTCATGTTTTCTTTTTTAAACGTTGTTTGCATGTAGGTAATCATCATGTCTTTTTGTTTATTCGTATGTCAGTCTATCTAAATATTCAAAAACATCCTGTCAGGAGATCCTATGGATATCCTGATAAAAGACATTGTCAGGATGTATTATAACCACTTGAAATAGGAAAAAGAATATCCTACCTACACAGAGCCTGCGGAAATGTTTGCATCATAATGGTAAACTGGTTTATGCATATTTTTTGGTAATCAGTTTTTGCCATTAGGGTCTGCATTAAAAAATTACCTTAAGTTTTTAACTTAAGACCTGCCTCACACGTGTGAAATTAATATTATTTGAAAATTTTATACCCAGAAAAATGGCATTTTTATAAAAAAAAATACGCGAAAAAGGATTATAAGGAAATATTGTTCCGAATTAAATGTAAAATTTTGTTTTAAAAATTTATTTTTCCTTCAAATTTTGACTTTAGGGCAATTATAATTTCGTGTTTATAGCATTTAATGGTGATTTTTGATAATTACCGACATCAGCGATGCGAGGTTGCCATTATTAGTGCGTGGCTTCCCTTTGGGATAAAGATGGCTATGCTGGTGGTATCAAAGATCGGCAAAAAGTGGACGACCGGTTACCGTTACAAATTAATGTTACGTTAGATGTAGTACTAAATACATTAAATTCGTCACAAAATTATCGAAAGAAGAAAATCAAACAATATACAATGTTACACGAATTGAGTGAAGATTTTGATCGCACAATTGAGTTTGCCAAGTTATAATGAATCTACATTTATTTGAAATGAGGACACGGTTCACACCCAACGTCCACAAAAAAAAACAATATTTGGTGTGGCATTGATTCTGGACACGTCATACGGCCTTATTTTATATAAGGGAATTTCAATTTTAAATGACCCATAAAAATCGCAATTTACCAAATTGTGGGGTCATAACAAAAATCCCTATACAAAAATAGGCCATAAAGTATCGGAGAGTTGCAAGAAAGAAATTATTTTACGCATTTACAATACTCTTAATAATTAATTTTATATTGAGCAAAAAAAATATGTTTCATTTCCAATTACCATACATAAATACTAAGAGCAGCATAAAAAAATAAACAAATAATACTTAATAGGGTGTGCGATATCTACTTAATTTGTATAGAATACAAAGATGGGAGAAATAATCCAATGTTTATTTTTTTTCTTCAATAATAAAGCCATAAAACTGAGTGAACATTTTGCGTAAAACACCTTGTACAATTGTTGTTTTTTTCTATACATCAGAAAAGCTTAATTTGACAATAAATGAAGCAACACCTCGACTTTATATTGATGAAAACGCTCCTTAACATCTGAATAAGTTGCTCCTAATCATACCATATCATACTTTTTTAATTTAATAAATTGAAATAGATAGAGGGAAACGCTACTGGGTTTATATCGGGAAATCGAAAAAAACATACATATATTTTATAACATGAAATTATTTCTCACTAAAACGACCAACTTATGCGTCGCAGTTGTTTCATTGTCAGGGTTATTATCAACCAATGACACAATATCCTGAATTAAATTATTGATAAAAATGTAGACAGCATCAGCAGCCTAAATATCATTTTAAAAATATAATACTGCGATAGCATGCATGTGTGTATGTGAAAAACCAAAAGGCGAGTAAAGCACAATAACTATTGATATTTTTAACACTTTTTTGAAAAATTTCCCGCACAGTTCACTAAAGTAGTTAAAACGTTAACTTGAGCCGCCCACAGTTTCCTTAATATGGATTAATTTTTAACTGAGGGTCTGCCTGGATGGATATATCGCGTTTCATGATAATGAAGTGGATCTGCTATAATACCAGAGAATAATAATCTATAAAAGCAAGTCCGCAATGATTAATGGTATAATACACGGCAGACAAAAAATAATTCGACACTTGTGGTCTTAATTCAAATCCAAATCAGCCTGTTTGAATTTCGCTCATGCAATTTTCATTATCAATCTATTCATAATATGCGATTTTGAGACCAAAAATACGCCATTTAAAAATGTGGTCGTTGTTTTTCCACAAATTGTGCAATTTGGAGAGAAAAAATGCAGTACTTTATGTTGCTTTTGGATATAGCATGAGCACAAATTACCCTAATTTGTGGCATAAGTTCGATAACTTTATTATATAGAAATTGGTAACAATGGTTTAATTGTTACATCGGGGCTAGAGACAAATTTGTCTCTGATCGAACTGAGTGAATTTAAGACTAAAAATATGCAATATTGGTAATTATGTCTAGAGGCTGACCCATAACTCTCAGCAGGATTGCGCAATAAACTGTTTTCATGTACTTCGTGATACAACCATTGACAAAAGTAAGATATCGATGGATACAACCAGTCGTTTGTATGTCCCCTGAGGGTCTAGAGGTCTGCATGGTTCGCCTTCACTTCGCCGACCCGGGTTCAAACCCCGGCGCTTTTTTTTATTTTTAAGGTTATATTTCTAAACAGTTTTTTTCTTGATTTTGGGTATGTCTTATGTTAATTTGGGTTAGTTTCCTTTTGTTGAGCTCCCGAGGGCCATGCGAAAAGTGAATTTAGGCAACCCACGTTACTCCGCTCAGAGTTATGGGTCAGCCCGTGGACATAAGTAATTTGGTTGCTTTTAAAGTTCAGTTAACTTTTGAAAAATAAATTAATATTGCTTTATGTTTTTTTAGCATAGACATGATACATTTTATCGGACAATATTGGCAATACTGGTTTGACTGTTACTTCAGAGTTGCCACACCATTTTTTCAAGAACTAGGCGATTTTGAGGTCAAAAATACATCAAACTGGTAGTGTGTTGTAGCCGGCGTCATCTATCCTGTAACTTGCTAGGTTTATCGGAGATAGACGGTACTATACTATAGTAATAGTTGGCTACCACTTGACCTGTGTGTGTCAGGTGAACCTAGACAAATACATCAGAAAGTTTGTACCTTCTGAAGTACAGAAAGTACAAACTTTCTGATGTATTTAAAAATACATCAATTTCGGTTGCTCTTAAAAATGTGGTTGTTGTAAGAAATCCGTTTGTACTGTAGAACGTATACAATAATTTGAGAAGAACAAATCAATATGGTACAATATAACATAGGTAATTTTTGCTTTCTTTAAAGTGCAGGATTTATGTTTTTATAATATGTTTATTAATTTTGAGTACAGCGAGATTTGTTTTTATATTTAATAGCACTCTATTTCAGTATATTTTTGAAAATACGTTTTAAATTTTTTCTCTATTAAGATTAAGATGCTTATTTTGGGAGGACTTTAAAGATTTACGAGACCAACTGTCTCAAGGAATCAGTTTGGGATACGAAACAAATATCAAATATTTTGGGACTTTTTTTAATCTCATTTACCTAATCAGACGAATTGTGGTTTCTCTATAGTACCCAAGTAGGGATGGAAAAATAATTTATCGATAAATCGAAACAATAGATTTGAAGCAACGTTGCCAGATGTCTCCATTTTTGAGGGGCCCGGGCACTATTCAATGAATGTCTTATACAGGGCAAGATACCGAAGCAATGGAACAATGCAACCATCAACCTAATTCATAAAAAGGGCGACATTACTAATCTTGCAAATTACCATCCTATCAATCTGATGTCACACATGTATAAGTTGTCTACTAGAGTTATAGCAAAGAGATTAAAAGCAAAACTGGACCTTTATCAGCCAAGAGAACAGGCCGGCTTCCGATCGGGCTACGGCATGCACGATCATCTCCAAGTACTGAAGAACCTTATAGAAAAGTCCATCGAATATGGACTATGAAAAGGCATTTGACACTATAAATCAGCATCAGATGTTAAAGTCACTGTGCGACTGTAAAATAGACCACCGGTATACCTTATTAATAGAGAGTATATAGAAGAATGCCACAGCTTGCGTAAAACTGCAGGAGAACACAAATAAATTCAACATAAACAGAGGAGTTAGGCAGGGCGATACTATCTCCGAAATTATTCACGAATCTGTTCGAGTATGTGTTTAATTAAGTCTGTGGATCTGAAGGGGTTGGGTATTAACATAAACGGTGAAAGCTTAACACACCTAGGATTTGCAGATGACATTGTCCTAATAACGGATCGTCTTGACCATGCTGAAGCAGCTAAATGCTGCCTCCCATAAAGTCGGACTAAAAATTAATGTGGCAAAAACCCAGCTCATGACTTACTTTTGTACTCAATGAAGGTGTGTACATAGATGGAACCTAGGTTGAAGAAACTACCTCTTATAAGTATCTCGGCCATGAAATCCGTATAAATAGAGATAATCAAACCTACGAACTATTTAGACGAATAGGATTAACTTGGGCCGCATATGGGAACCTGCGACATGTATTCAAGGCGGATTTGCCAATATGTTTGAAAAGGAAGGCTTTCACCCAGTGTGTTTTACCTGTCCTAACTTATGGTGCTCAGAGCTTGACATTGACAAAAAGGGCTGTACACGTGGCTGTACAGAAAATCAGAGTGACACAGCGTGCAATGGAGAGGTCAGTGCTGGGACTGACACTGAGATACATTACCAACACTGAACTACGTAGAAGAACCAGACTGACTGACGCAGTAGAGCAAATAGTAATCCTAAAGTGGAACTGGGCGGGACACATTGCGAGAATGCGGGACAACAGGTCCGGCAAGCGGATCATGGAGTGGAGGCCTAAGCAGGATGCATACAGAAACAGGGGACGACCACCAACTAGATGGTCCGACCACATAAGACGAATCCACACAAATTGGATACGGGAGGCACAGAATAGGGAGATGTGGAAGCTTATATCCAGCAGTGATGATGAATCACTGAATTTAATTGTTACAATATTGTGTTAGCCCATTGGCTTTTATTCTCATGTCTATTTTAGCGTCAGCTATGGCTGTTTTATCTTTGTTGTTTCGCCCGTGGCTTTTAAGCACGCTCTTAGTATCTGCCTCTTGTAGAATTTGGACCAGTTCCAAGCCTGGATAAAGTGCGAGGAGAAGCAACCAAAACAATAAAAAAAAACTTAACACCTCGTTTCTGAAAAGTCTGGAGCTTTAGAGCAAATGGAACTTCATGTTAGAATAACATATCAGTTTTCCCAAATTGAAATTGCAAACTATTACTTCTTTTATTTCAAATGAAACCTATGAAAATTTTGGATTTTATTAAATTTGGCTCACCTGATCCATCGCTATAAAAATAAATGGGTAATATTGCCTATAGAGCTAAACTGGAAAATCTGATCATGATCATGATTCAATTCCGCATGCCTGGAAACACCCAGGTATCGAATTTTGTAGATGCGGTTTTAGCGATTTTGAAGATATATAAGCCTTTCGGTACTTTTTACTAACCCTATATACCTATTAAGTACATCAAAATATTCATTCTTCTGCAAATCCAACATAAGCATTCTTTATCGGTAAACGATTAAAATAGAATTTTAATTTGTGTTGGCTAATTATAATACGTCCGTATCTCACGGACACCCAAACTAGTTCCATTTTCTCGAACGCGCCCAATAATATAGGCAATATAAATATATTTGTGATTATTTATCGAAATGTGGAAATAAATAAATATTATTCACGAAAATTAATGGAAAACGATTTTAAAATACACAACTTAGCCACTTATTGGCGAAACATTGGCTATTTTTAAATCCATAATTACGAAGTATTGGATTTTATTGAGCAAACAAGATTAAATTTTTCTCAGTAAAAGCGCATTTATATGCAGCTGTTCGATGTATTTATAAATCGGCCTTTATTCGTCTTATAACGGATACGACCGTATCGAATAAATGTACTTAAACATAATTCTAGACGCAATTTTGATATTTTAGATCAGGCTCTCCAGCTTAAACCACAATATAAAAAAAACAGTCTGAGCTTAAGACCGCACGGCAAAATTAAAACCTCCAACAATGTGAGATTAATATTGTTAAATACAATTTTTTTCGTGATTTTGAAATTTGCCGCAACTTCGATGTTTAAGATAAAATTTTATTTCCAAATCTCCCATAAAACGGTAGAAACTAGAAACCGCTGCTTATCGCTTGAAAAATATCCAAATTCTCCAATCTTGTCACATTTTCCCATCTTCAAGTCATTTTTAATGACAATTTAGATAAATAGTTCTACTTATTTATTATAGTAAGTAGAATTACTTCTCTAATGGAAAACATCACTTGTCGTTGGTGAGAGGGCTCAGTAACCTTACACCCAGGGAGCGATACCGGCGGTAGCGTAGCTACTGGTGTCTCCCTTGCCGGTAAGGTCTCAAAAGTGGTAAAGGTGAAGCAAACAAGTTTTCCCACGCAGCGTCTGATCCAGAATGGGCGGCTTGCAAACAGCGTCTGTTCTCCATGTTAGGAGCGGCTGAAAAATATTCGCCAACCCGTCCGGCCATAACATGGCGATTTTTCAAACAAATGGCAACTCCCACCCCCCTGTCGGGGTCTGCCTCGAAGACTCTGTGGGAAGCAAATGTTTGCTATCACCACATCCTACCACCGAAATACACTGAAAAAAGAGTGCCAACACCAAAAGACTAAACAAACAAATGTAAGAACACTACTCTCGGAAGGAAATATGGCTGAGTTAGAAATTGAAACGGAAAAGATCAAATGGAATGTTATCGGACTCGGTGAGGTCAGGAGGCGAGGCGAAAGTTTAATAACACTAAGATCTGGTCATTCATTCTACTACGCCGGAGAGGATGCAAAATCAGAGGGAGGCATCGGCTTTCTTTACAACAAACGCCTAAAAAACCAAGTTCAAGTGATTAAGAAAATTTCAACCAGAGTAGCCTACCTTGTAGTAAAACTGAGCACAAAATACAGTATCAAGATTGTACAGGTTTACGCCTCAATGTCATCACACACAGAAGAAGAAGTAGACATTTTCTATGAAGACGTAACATTAGCCCTGAACAACACAAAAATACGGTCCACCATACTTTGAGGAGACTTCAATGCAAAAATAGGTTTGAAAACAGATAAATCAGAGACATGCCTAGGAAATTTCGAGTACGAAGGAAGAAAAGCCCGGGGCGAAACTATGCTGGGCTTTTTACTACAGCACAACCTATACCAAATGAACAACTTCTTCAGTAAGAAACCTCACAGAAGATGGACATGGGAAAGTCCAGATGGTAAAACCCGAAATGAGATCGATTTTATAATCACGGACAAGTTACAAATTGTGGAAGACGTGACAGTGCTGAACAACTGTAGTAGGACTGGAAGCGACCACAGAATGGTGCGTTGCAAGATCCGTATAGAGCTCAGTAAAAATCTATACAAATTGATAAGGAAAACATCCAAACAAATGTAGACAGGACCAACAGATATTCAAGGATTTGAGACCCACATTACAAATACACTACATAATAATGTCCTCCATGATACAAACATCAACAGCTTGAACTGCGAAATAACCGAGGCGTTAAAGCAGAGCCAAGACATATTTCGCCCCAAAAGCAAAAAAGAAGAGAAAATCAGTCAAACTACGAAAAACCTGATTCTCGAACGAAACGAAATGAGAGCATTCGGAAATACCACCAGTATAGAAATGTTAGAAAAAAAATAAGGAAATCTCTAAAGCAATTAGAAGGGACATCAGAAACTGCCACGGTAGGAAAATCCAAGAAACAATAGAGAAGAATGGAAGTATGAAAATACTACGAAAAAATCTTCCCGAGGGTAAGGCTGAAATAATCAAAATAAAAGACAAACATGGCAACATCACCTCAAATAGAGACGAAATCCTGAGCATAGTGGAAGAGTTCTATTGCGAATATTCCGGAGCCGGATCCAAGAACCCTTAAACCTACACGGAGTTACACAAGAATAAGGTGTCGTAAATCAAAGATCAGAAGAGATGCCAGACATCATTATCGAAGAAATTAAGAGCGCTCTGTCAATAATGAAAGACAATAAAGCACCAGGAAAAGACGAGGTGGTTGCAGAAGTAATAAAAGCTGGAGGCTGCCTCCTAACTAGAGAAAATACGAACACTGTTCAACCTATGTCTACGTTCAAGCACCGTCCTGGATCAGTGGCACGAAGCGACCACCATACTACTCCATGAAAAGAGAGACAAAATAAACCTGGAAAATTACCGTCCAATAACTCTCCTCAGCCATCTACACAAACTGTTTACCAGGGTCATAACATCAAGGCTAGAAAATAAACTCGAGCATTACCAGCCAAGAGAACAAGCAGGTTTCCGACCGGACTTTGAAACAAATGATCACCTACAAAGTATTAAGACCCTCAATGAGAAAACCATCGAATACAATAGACCACTAGTTCTCCTGTTTATAGACTTTCACAAAGCTTTTGACACCATTGAGATGAAAGCTATACTAAACGCCCTGAAAGAATGTCGAGTCGATTACAGATATTCAAGACTCATCTATAATATATGTATACAGAAACACTACTATGTCAATTAGACTACATGAAGCCAGCAACCCCATTGAAATTGGAAGAGGTGTGAGGCAAGCAGACACCATGTCTCCTAAATTAATTATCACCGTTTTAGAACATGCCTTTAAAAAATTTGACTGGAATACAAGGGGAATAAACATAGACGGTCGGAAACCTAGCCACCTCCACTTCGCGGACGACATAGTCCCAACAACTGACGACTTGGGAGAGGCGAGACAAATGCTCTACGAATTGAAGGAGGCATGCTCCGGGGTTGGCCTGAAAATGAACTTTTCCAAAACGAGGATCATGACAAATCTCGTCATGAGCGAAGGTATAAGCAGGGAGGATGGCAAGAAGTAAAAAGGCGTAAATACCCAAAAATCAGTAGACCTCTACCAGTTCGAGGAGAAATTGGAGAAAACTTTCAATTAACGGTCGCGAAAAGAACGTCCTTTCTATTTCTCACAGGCCTAGACCCAAGTACAACAGCCGAACAAGTAGCCGAGTACATAAAAAATAAGTTGGATATCATATTATGTAAGTGTGATAAAATGAAAACTCGCAAAGACTACCACAAGAGCTCATTTAAATTGCAAATACCCTCTGAGAGCAAAGTAAGAATTATGGCACCTGATGTATGGGGAAGAGGTATAACTATAAACCATTTTCTCCATCTGAGAAGACGTCCATTATACAGGAAGAATCAAGAATAAACATCAATACTCAAGATGTCATCACAATAGTTCATCAAAATGTCTGGTCTCTGAGAAACAAGTTAGATGAACTGGATGTTTTCCTGAAAACTCAAGATGAAACTACTGACATATTGTGTTTTACAGAACACTTCATGGATATAGAAGAATTGGAGGCGCTAAACGTTGTTGGTTTCTCAACTGTATCCGCCTTTGCTAGAAGCCAGCATACACATGGAGGGGCAGTAATTCTAGTCAGCAATAACATCACTGCTGAGCCATGCAAGCAACTTGAAACTTTGTCAGCCGAGATGTCCTGTGAGATCGCAGCCATAGAGGTTAGGCACCTTAATCTGGTTGTTGTAGCTGTTTATAGGCCCCCAAAGGGGGATTTTATAACTTTTTTAAATTCAATGTCTTTATTGTTAGAAATTTTAATAGTGAAGTCTAATTTTATTGTCATAACTGGAGATTTTAACTTGCCTTTTAACACTTTAAACGAAAAAACCTTACAATTATTAGGCTTATTTGGTGTGTATGGTTTAACTCAGGAAATTTTAGAACCTACCAGAGGTGATAATTGCCTGGATAACATATTTATAAATTTCAAAGAAATTCTAACTTTTAAAACATATACAGGGCAACCTTTTATCTCTGACCACAGGGCAGTAATGATTAAAATGGATTTAAAAAAAGTCTCTGAAGGATATAAATGTTTTTCTCATAGGCCAGTAACGCAAAATGGTGTTAATTTAATGTTCAGTTATTTGCAGAATATTGATTGGGGCTTTCTAAATTTTGATTGGCCAGTCAATGAACAGAGCAATTTTTTATGAATATCATGATAGACCTTTTTGAAAAATCTTTTCCCTTGAAGAAAACTGCTAAGAAAAACACGATAGTAGAGTGGTTTAATAATGATCTTTCAGTAATGAGAGAACAACTGCATTTCTTAAATGATCTATATAATTCTTATAGGCAACCTGATATACACCGACAGTTTTGTCAGTTCCGGGCCCAATATAGATTGGCAATAAAAAATACCAAAAAAGCTCAAAATTTATTGGGGAATCAGACAACAAAGTACGTGCTGACTGGCAACTTGTTAATGACCATAGGAGAGCGGGGAGAAGGAATGAGCCGCCCTTGGTTATCACTGCTTCTGATTTTAGCACTTTCTTTGCTAACATTCCAGGTAACATAATTAAAAATATAAAACCACTAAATATTCATGCCGAGAAGTTTGTGCAAAAACAAGATCTCAATATGCCTAGTAATGCTTTTTCATTTAGACAGGTTACCTTTGTGTAGGTCCGTGATGCTATCTTGGCCCAAAAAAATAAAAACAGTAAGTAGGGATTTTTATGGATTTAGTGTTTCACTTTTAAAACGAATTAAAGATCCAGTCATAATTCCTTTAACAAAGCTAATCAATAAATGTATCACAAACGGGGAATACCCAACTGTTCATAAGAAAGCCAAAATCATTCCAGTTTTCAAAAAGGGTGATGTGGGTGATTTAAACAACTATAGGCCTATATCACTAATACCTGTGTTCTCTAGAGTATTTGAATTTCTTATAAAGAAACAGCTTTATGAATATTTCGAAAATAACAAGTTATTTAATAAAAGTCAGTTTGGCTTTAGACAAAATCGATCTACTATCCTGGCTATTTTGGATATGATGGAGTACATAGTTGGGGGCTTTGAGGAGTGACACTACATTGGTGCCACTTTCGGTGACCTCTCCAAGGCCTTTGACTGGGTGTCTCATCGTATCCTGGTGGAGAAGCTGAAATATTATGGACTATGTCCAAATTCATTGAAGTTGCTTCAGAGTTATTTGGATGGTCGTATGCAGCATACTTGGTATGGGGGTAGACTCTCTGAGGAGTCTAAGATTTCCTATGGGGTACCTCAGAGGTCGATTCTTGGGCCTCTACTTTTCATTATTTACACTAATGATATAGGAGTCACGGTGGACGGTATTTTTCTTATGTATTTGATATTGTTTGCCGATGACACAACAGCACTATGCCATCACTCATCTGTGTGAAGTGAAATCAATGATGGAAAGGTGTATCGCAGCTTTGGCAAATTGGTTTGCTGCAAATAATCTGAGCCTGAATGTTGCGAAGACCGAACACGTAATTTTTGGCTTAAGACCCATACAGAGAGACGACGGAATGTCAGAGGTAGTGAGGTTTCTGGGGGTGCATCTTGACCCTACTCTCCTATTCGAGCAGCATATAGACGAAGCCAGTAAAAAATTGCAAGGTCCATATTTCTTTTGAGGAATCTTGTGGGCTCGGTTGACGGGTCTGTGGTCTTGATGGTGTTTCATGCTCTTGTACAATCTCATTGTAATTATGGCATCCTGGTCTGGGGGCATACAGCCCAAGCCCAAAGAATATTTAAGCTTCAAAGACGAGTAATTGAGGGTCTCGGTACCAGGAAGACGTGCGAGAGCACTTTAAGAGGCTTGGTATACTTACCTTACCATGTAGATTTATTTTTGAATGCCTGGTCTATATGAAAAGGAACATTCACGACTATCACCTGTCAAACGAACATCACCATTACAATACCAGACATAACACAGACATACACCTTGAATTCCTCAGGCTTAGAAAATCTTGTAACGCAACCCTCTACTATGGCCCAACATTTTATAATAAACTTCCACTAAATGTAAGATAACTAAATGAAACTAAATATGTAAGGTTTATCAAGGACTTATTAATAAAAAATGCATTTTATACATTTAATGAGTTCCTGAGTTTTAGCATAATCCCATAACATGTTTTATAATTCAATTATAATTGTATGTAAATAGGGTGTGTAAACTTGTGTTGAATAATGTACTGTTCAATGTGAATCATGCTCTTGTACTTCTATTATGACCTGTGTAAGAATTTCATATTTGTTAGCACCAATAAACTTTGCTTTTGCTTTTGCTGATAACACCGAAATTGAATGGGTCGAAAAATATACGTACCTGGGCCACGAGGTAAGAATGTCTAGAGACAATCAAACATGCGAGCTGCACAGAAGGATCAGCCTTGGATGAGCGGCCTGTGGAAAGTTAAAATATGTCTTCAAGAGCAAACTTCCCACCTTCCAGAAAAGAAAAGTGTTCGACCAAGGCGTCCTGCCAGTGCTCACCTACGGCGCAGAAACACTCATATTAACGATAATATCCGCGAAAAAACTCAAAGTAGCACAACGCAAAATGGAAAGGACAATGATTGGATTGAGTTTGAGAGACCACGTCACAAACCAGGACCTGCGGCGAATAACGGGCGTGAAAGACATCGTCGAGCGAATAACCACATTAAAATGGAATTGGGCAGGACACGTGGCCAGAATGAGCGACGACAGGTCGACAAAGAGGTTGTTGGAATGGAGGCCTCGCACCGATAAACGAAACAAAGGAAGACCACCTACACATTGGACCGATGACCTGAAAAGAATCGCAAACAACTAGATCCAGGCAGGTCAGGATAGAATTGGGTGGCAAGCCATGAGGGAGGCATAGGCCCCCAGTGGACGTTCTAAGAGCTGGCTGATGATGATGATGATGATGTTTATAGAAATTATACGGTTCAAGCCGTTTTCAATGAGATAATAAATGAATAATAGATCTTTATGTTTTAACCTAAACTCATGGCATCATATAGAAAGAATCAAGCTCGTAAAATTGCCGAAATATTGAAAACATTGATTTTTTTGTGATTTTTTTGCATGTTGAAGTTAAGCTCGATTTTCTCGCATTTTCCGATCTCGTGCGGAAAATTGTTACAAAACTTTTTAATAGCAGACATTGCGAGGTTTGCAGGTCTGGGATTGATTTATTGAAAGTAGCTATGCGTTGGCTGACACGTGCGCTAAAAGCAAAAAATCACCACTTCCGCATTTTCAGTCGGATTAATGTCATTTTTCATTATTTGTCTTGCTCATATCTTCGTTCTTTAATATGCGAAGTTTGGTTTCTACATATTATTAGGCTTTCCAGTAATAAAATGTCAAGTGGTGGTTCGACTAGCTGACTATATAAAAAGCACCATTATTTCCAATATGTTTTATGATACAGTTTTTGGCGTAGATTCTCAGCAAGTATTCGACTTTTCTTTAAAAAAACAGCTTTTCGAGAAAAAAATAGAAATCTTCATTGTTTTTACCTAGAAATGGATGTTTCTACATTTTCATTGAAAAATCCATTTTTCCAACATTTTCAAACCAGACAAGCATTTAAAGAGCTTTCTTCCTAGAAATTTCCCCGCCGTTTTTTCGGCGTAAGAACCACTGAAATCAACTCCTTTTTCAAAAGAAAAATGCTCGCCAATTTCGATTGGGGTTGTAAATCCATAAAAAAAAGTATGTGTCGAGAAAATTTCATCAAAATTGTTTTAATTTTGAAAATCGCATACTTGTTCGTACAATTGGCTTTTGTAATCCAATGAGACATAAGATAATCAAAGTATTTCAACTTTAACAGAATCAAGCTCTTTGTGGAAACAGTTTTTAAATTTAAATAAAAGCAAGGCGCCAAAATACCATTGTTCGTGAATCTCTTTTTTTGTTTTTTTGCCTAAAAGAAACTATAGATAATATTTCTAAATAAGTCAAATATAGTATTAATCTACTTGAGACACTATATAATAATCCCGGACGCCAAGAGGCGTACCTATATCACTTTTCTGGCGTTCACGCTCATGGGAAATATGAAATATGAGAATACGATTTTTAAATTTCCATAATGCACTCGATTGTAATTAAAGTTAGTGTACTTTCGAAGGACGGGATGTGGAGAAACATGGAGGATAAATTATGAGCGGAAAAAACCATTTGGATCAGTTTGTTCAGTGGCGTACTGTCCAGGCGAATAACAGCTGTTAAAGTGAGGTGTTCGAATCAGCGAGGATCTTAATCCTGAGATAGAAATTAGATCCCGCATAGAGCAAGCTAGAGCCAATTTTATTAAAATGCGGAACCTGTTGACCGACAGAACACTCAATTTAAACATAAGATTTAACTTTGTTAGATGTTATGTGTATTCCACGTTGCTGTATGGAGTCGAGGCCTGGACGCTAAAAGTCAGCAGTATTAACAAGCTGGAAGCATTTGAGATGTGGGTATATCGTAGAATGCTGCGCATTCCATGGACCGGCCATATCACTAATCAAGAGGTCTTACATAGAATGAACAAGGACTGAACAATTCTCGAGACCATAAAAAAGCAAAAGACTGCTTACCTTGGCCATGTCATGAGACAGAACAAGTACAGATTCCTGCAACTGATTATGGAGGGCAAGATTGAGGGAAAACGTGGTCCTGGACGTAGACAGTGCTCTTGGCTGAAAAACATAAGGGAATGGACAGGCTTAAATTCAAACTTCCTGCTAAGAAGAGCCCAAGACAGAGACGAATTTGCCAGAATTGTTGCCGATCTTCATTGAATGGAGAAGGTACTTGAAGAAGGGAAGAAAGTGAGGTGTGTGGTGCCAGTAATTAACCAAGAAAATTATCTGTCTTTTAAACTTTCTCGATAATAAAGGCCCTTAACAAAATATTTCGATACAGAGTCAGGTTGCTTCAAAATCGAATTTTTAAAAGCTATTTCGAAGCAGGTTATGTATACTGTTTTTGTGTCATACAAGGCATAAGCAGGCTCCTCCAATAGCTCATATTGACAGCAGTTACCTTAACTTTAAATTTATTTATTAATTAACTTTCTAACCACTGTGAATATGCCATAGAGTTGCCGTAAAATTATTTCTATTATAGCACTCGTATCGTAAATCGTTTTTTTACTTTTTTTTTGGAAAAATAGCATTTTCTGATCCGATACTTATACTTTCGAACCCGCTGAATTCGAAAATGATCACCGTTTTCTATAGAAACGGTTAGTTTTCGAGAGATGAATTTTGTTTAAAAAGTTAGTACGGTTTGTTACAATTTTTAGCTTTGAGCGCCTGCAGAAAATAGAAAATTATACGCTGTAATAACCTGCTAATTTCAGGATTTATAAAGCCATTTCTGCTCTATTGAACAGTGAAAACCGCAGTTTTCTGACGTATTTGGTTATATTTTTAAATCGCAATTTTTTGAGGGTATGCAGTTTTGAACTTTTTTTCGTGAAAATTTTGTGAAAAAATGGAAATCCAGAGAAAAATTGATATTTTTTTCGTCATCTACGCTAGCAAGTTAGTAAACACATTTTCATTGATTTTTGAAGGAAGGTAAAAAACATTTTGCTATTATAATGTAAATTTATGTTCCATACGCCTATGTAGATTTTTCCAACCAATGAAATCCAAGGAGAGGCATGGTCTAAGTTCGTTGGAAGCAGTGCATTTTACTAGCGACTGCCAGGGACGGACCGAAGTAAATTATTGCATTCAGCGTATGTATTCCAGCGGAGAAAATTTCTCGATGAGCTCCCGCTGTGAACGGACGTCGAGTGCGATTAAGAAGAAAATCCTTGAAAATACTAACACTTTCCTTTGTTAAATAGCCCCCAGGTTATTAATAAAGAATTATCAACGTAGAGAGATCTGAGGTAGGATCAAATCAGTTATTGTTTTGTAAAATATTAGGATATAGGTTGAAATTTGTGCAAGTTCAGGTACAGGTTAGATAGAATCGTAATTTGCAAGCACGTGTCTAAACGATTGCGACTTGTAATCGTATAACTAATTTTAATCAGATGGACGGTGCGATTGGGGGGTCTCCGGGATCCTCCGAGGGAAATAAAAAAGATAATAAAGCAGTAGAGAATGAAAGAATCATATTTAAATATGAAAAAAAATCACTAGGTCCATTTAAAGTGGTAATAGAATTTGATAATCCAGAGTCGGCGAATAATGTTTTAGAAAATGCAAGATTGAAAGAAGAGGGGTACACGGTCTATGTACCGGAGTATAACGTTGCGTGTAAAGGGATAGTAAGGGGTGTATTAAAAGAATGGGAACCAGAAGAAATAATTCAGTATTCTGAGTCGGTAGTAGAGATATACAAAGTTAAAAGATACAATAGAAGAACGGTGAATGAAAATAATGAAGTGGAATATGTTAAAACTGGGACTTGTCTTTTTACTTTTAAGGGTAAAACTGTTCCGAGAAATATCAATATATATGGGTTAGAAGTAGCAGTCGAACCATATATTATGCCAGTAACGCAGTGCTATAATTGCCTGCTATATGGCCATACAAAAAATCAGTGTAGGGGAAAAAAAAATGTCAAACTTGTGGCAAGGCGGAGCATGATGAATCCTGTAAATGTAACTGTGAAGGTGATGCTCATACTTCAACGTGTAATAAAGGTATAAGATGCATACATTGTGAGAGTCAAGAGCATAAGTCGACTTCTAAACAATGCCCTGAATATCTGCGGCAACAGCAGATAAGAGCATATATTATGTCGTTAGATAGTATTTCCTTCTTTGACGCAAATCAAATGTTACCTAAGACACGGTATAAATAAGTATATACGGTAGGTTCACTCGAGACAAATTTCCAATTTCGCCGACAGTTTTTACCTTCAAAGCGAATCCGGATCAATATAGTTCGCGGCCAGTTGTGGCTACACTACGAGGGAGAATTTCCAGTCAGTATGCAAACGCCTTGATATTCTGTACTGTTGGGGCGCGTTGAATTAAATAATTATTAAGATCGTTACTATGGCGAGATATTGTTGTGCGGATAATTATTAAATTACAAAAGTGGGTGACGGATTTTCATTTTTTAGATGCCCCAAAGACCCTATCAGTTAAGATTTATAATAATTTTTTAATAATATGCAGTTTTTCAATTACGCGTATAATCGGTTTAACAAATATGTCTTTATTAAAATTTTGTTATTTACCTAAATATGGATAAAGACAATAGTGAGAAAAAAAAAACAAGTACGGTAAAAATTAAATGTCCTTCACTACTAGCGTGAGCAAAAATCCGTTTATGTTTTAATAATTGCGAATTTTTTACATGACCTTTTGTGTTTTTAAAGCAACTCTAAGGCCCACCAGGTCGACCGGTTGCATAAAACCGATTGTGCGCAACTGGTTTCATGAAACTAATCGCATAGACATTCGGACACCGAGTCGATGTTTATTCAATTGTGCTGGCAATGTCGCCATCATGTGGCAGTATTTAAGACGTCGAAAACGAAAGAAGTTTTGGGTGTACCCAATGTACCCATACATTGTCAATAACTACGATCGAAGAGCTTTTGTAGCAGCAAAAGAGTTACAAGGTGATCCTCAAAAGTGTCATGCGTTCTACCCAAGCAGCGTATTATCTCTTTGCGAATAACTATCTAATTTATAGTTATTCAAACAGGGGTACTTTTCCACCTCTTGTACGAATTGAATATTTTTAAACTGTTCATTTGTCGTCATTTTTATGGAAACAAGAGGTTCTGTACCTCAGACTAGACGACTGAAAACCAAACCGCGACCAGCAGAACTGATCGCATGCAATTTCAGTTGCGTGGTTGCGTGCGATCCTGATCGTAGTCGCGGCAGTGGCAGTGTGTATTTAAATACAAAAGTCGTACGCGGGAAAAATCGCAAGTTGCGTACAATCGGTTTCATGCAACCGGTCGACCCGGTGGGAGACCTGCCTAACCAAAACTCGCCAAAAGTAACCAATACAGGCTTAAACGTACCGGTACAGGTTACGAAAATTAAATAAGTTAAAACTAATCAAAACGAACGGAATTTTAACGACTAACCAAAAACATTAAATTTGATTATAACGTATCGGAACCGATTCAAATGACTAAAATAAATTGGAACTAACTGAAAGTCATCGAAAGTTGATTGAAAAATTAACCAAAAGTAACTAAAAGCACCAAAAAGGGCTAAAACGTATCGGAACAGATTAAAAATATTAAAGTAAGTTGAAACTAACCCAAAGTAACCAAATTTAGGCGACTAACCAAAACATTAAAATTGGTTATAAAGTACGGAATCGGTTCAAATTACTAATATAAATTGAAACTAACTGTAATTAACAAAAAGTTGATTGCACGACTAATCAAAACTGGCCAAAGTAACCAAAAGCACTAAGGGCTTAGTTGAAACTAACCCAAATTAACCTAATTTTGGCGACTGACATAATTTTACCAAAAACATTTAAATTGGTTATAATGTATCGGAATCGCTTGAAATGAGTAAAATAAATTGGGAGCTAACTGAAAGTAACCGAAAGCTGATTGAATGACTAGCCAAAAGAAACTAAAAGCACCGAAACCGGCTAAAACGTATCGTAATAGATTAAAAAATATTGGAGTAAGATAAAATTAACCCAAATTAACCGAATTTTGGCGACTAACCAAAAACAGTAAAATTTGTAATAACGTATTGGAACTGGTTCAAATGACTATAATAAATTTAAACTAACTGAAATTAACTAACCGAAAGTTGATTGAACAACAAAGCTAACCAAAAGTAACCAGAAAAGCGAAACCATAAATCAAAATAGATTTAAAATATTAAAGTAAGTTGAAACTCACTTAAATTAGCCGAATTTCGGCGACTAACTAAAATTAACCAAAACATTAAAATTAATTACACTCGTAACGTATTTGAACCGGTTCAAATTCTAAGACATATAAAAACCAACTAAAACTAACAGAAATCTGATTGAATGACAAACCAAAACTAATCAAAAGTAACCAAAAGCACTAAAACGTATCGGAATAGGTTACAAAAATTAAAGTAAGTTAAAACTAACCAAGATGAGCAGACCTTTGGCGACTAACCAAAAGTAACGAAAAACACTAAATTTGATTATAACGTATCGGAGTCGGTTCAAATGACTAAAATAAATAGGATCTAACTGAGACTAACCGATAGTTAATTAAACGGCTAAACAAAACTAACTAAAAGTAAGCAAAAGCGAAAGAACGGGCTAATTCGGAACAGGTTAGAATTATTATCTACCGCAACGTCATGGCTAGTTATATATTAATAGATTTTCCTATCTACAAGTGGAGGGTAATTTTTTAGGTCTTCATATCGGCACCTTTTCTTTTATAATATAATGTTAAAAAGGCATTTCGTTAATTTCAGTTAGTTTTAATTCATTTTAGCCACTTGAACCGACTCCGATACGTTACAATCAAATATAATGTTTTCGGTTAGTTTTAGTTAGTCACCAAAATTCGGTTAATTTAAGTTAATTTTAACTTACTTTAATATCTGTAATTTGCCCGATACGGTTTAGGCGTTTTTGGAGTTTTTGGTTAGTTGTTCACTCAACTTTCGGTTAGTTTCAGTTAGTTCCAATTTATTTTAGTAATTTGAAACGGATCCAATACGTTATAACAAATTTTAATGTATTTGGTTAGTTTTGGTTAGCTGCAAAAGTTCGGATAATTTGAGTTAGTCTTACTTAAATTTTTTTAATCTGGTCCGATACATTTAGTTCTTTTTGGTGCTTTTCATTACTTTTGGTTAGTTTGGGTTAGTAGTTCATCACGCATATGACATCATGTGTGGCAAATGTAGCATGCACTTTTTCGCAATTTGATGCCCCATAACAGCAAAACAGAAGCATTTTCATTGTTTAAAGTACTACGGCAGACGTAGCGCGATGAGAGAAATTCTCACAAATGCAGCCAATCATTTGAGAAATGCACCCGGTTAATTGGCTATGTTAAAGAGGACGCCAAATAAGTCAGCTAGAGTAGTGGAGGACAACTCCGTCCGCAAAGCCATCTCCGAAAACTGACGATTTCGCAGAAAATGTGAGTGAAATACTCGTAGCGCGAGTAATGAAGTGTTTAGACTTTTAAGAAGCTATAAATTTACTTTACTAGCTTAATTTGTTCTTTTTATATTTAAATTCCCACAATATTTCTCAGGTACTTTGAACCTTCTGCTTTATACATGTTTTAATAGATGAATCAAGTTAGAAACTGTCAAATAAATTATTTTAATAGGTATTACCTTTATTTATAATGTTTTTGAATTTAGTATACGTTACTAATTTGTATAACTTTATTACGTAGTTTTATTCATTTGAATCACGTATTAAAAATTACCTTAATAGCCCTTTGAAATATCGTGTATCAAATAATAACCGAGGAAATAATTTTGCATCAGCTAATACTTTTTGAATCTCCCCTCACAGACTGCTCGCTGCTGCAGGTAGGGTAAAAACGAATTGTTTTACCATGCTGCGGCTTTTGCGTTTGATCCAAAAACATCAAACGATTTTTGCTAAGTGAATTTACTCGATATTATTTGTACTCTGCCTAAGATAAACAAAAATAAAGGCTTTGTAGTACTTTGTACGTTATGCGGAAGACTTTCCTGAGTTAAAAAGTAATAAGCCAATTCTAAATTTTACACAAAGTAGCCAGAATAGACAAATGTTTAATGAAAAGAAAAAACTTGACATGATGCAAAATAATGTAGCATACAGTAATAAAGTGAGCATTAATAAAAGAAGAAAAGCGCTGTCTCCTGTTATACCAGGGTATGATAGGGATAGTGTAAATAAATGTTTAAACCAGTAACCGACTAGACTGAAATTATCGGGACCTGTTTATAGTTTCAGAGCATCACCTTCAACAGGTATGGATTCACCTTCGGTAGATAGTGAGCACCCACAGGACATGTGGGAGTCCAATATGGACAAAGATACAATTAGGAATAATCTGTCAGAACAATTGGGCAAAATATCAAGAACAGACTTAATATTAACGCAAAATTATATCCAAAGTATAGCAGAAATTATAAAGAAAGTGAGTAGTCCTATGAAATTTGATGGGTGGGAAGTCACTCAAAATATTACAATGGAATATACGTAGCTTATTTTCTAGCCTTAGTAACCTTAAAATATTAATAAAAGAGCAGAATATAGACATCATAGCATTAAACGAAACATGGCTTAAAAAATCTCAGGATTTTAAACTAGGTAAATATAATATAGTTCGAGAGGATAGACCAGATGGCAAAGGAGGCATAGCCTTTCTAATCAAAAATTACATTGAATTCACATGTTTGAATTTGGCACATTTTACATTTCCGACAAATTTTCAAATCCAGGCAGTAAGAATTAGTAAGATAAATGTAACATTAATAAATGTATATAATCCTCCTAATGTAAGAATTGAAAAAACACACTGGAAAATTTATTAAACTCTTTCTCTCATCCAAAAATAATAGTGGGTGATTTCAATGCACAACACCCAGCATGGGGAAGTGCAATAAGTAACTTAAATGGTAAAGTAGTTAACGAGGTGATAGAAAGTCTTAATCTAATAATATTAAATGATGGAACGGAAACAAGGTTTACCCCTCCCCAGCAAAACAAGTAGTCTGTCCCAGATATTTCTATGTCGTCGTCAAGTGTGGCACGAAAAGTCAATTGGCGGGTAATACAAGATTGTGGGAATAGTGATCACTTTCCGATTGAGGTGGAGGTATTTGAGGAAAATTTTAGAAATGAACTTAGGATAAGAGAAAAAAGAGATACAAAAAAGGTAGATTGGATAGATTATCAGGGAAGGTTTCTAATTAGTATGTTAGAAAATCCCATAGACTCTTACGAGAGTTTTGAAAAGACCATACAAAATATAGCGAACCAAACTATCCCTATAAAAAAGAGTTATTCGGAGAAAAAAAATAGTAAAAAAGTCACCCCCTGGTGGGATGAGGAATGTGCAGATGCATTACGGACTAGAAGGGAAGCTATAACAATTTTTAGGAATAATTATACATTGGATAGTTACTTAAATACAAAAAAAATTATAGCAAAAACCAGGCAAACAGTAAATAGAAAAAAGAGAGAAAGCTTCCAGGAATTCTGTGGAAATTTAAATCGGAGCACACCGATAGACAAAATATGGAAAACCATCAAAATGTTTTCCGGCACTAAGATTGCTGGTTTAAGGAATAAACTACCTTCTACAAGCACTGGATTAGGAACTTTAGACAATTTAAATCAAATAAATATTGAACCTGAATTTAAATTAAAGGAAATTAATGGTGAAAGGGGTAATTGTGTAACCTTAGTAGAGTATAACTATGCCATACAAGGGAAAAAAGATTCTGCTCCAGGTCTAGACAATATATACTACTCTATGCTTAAATATCTACCAAAAATGGGGAAGGACAAGTTAATAGAAATTTTTAACAAATGTTTGATGGGTGGAGAAATTCCAGCGCAATGGAAACAAAGTTTAATTAATCCCATTCTAAAAAATAATAAAGATCCGGATATATCAAATAGTTACAGGGCAATTGCAATGAATTCGTGTGTGAGTAAGTTATTGGAAAGTGTCTTGAAAAACAGAATTGAGTGGCAACTTGAAAATGGTGGAAAACTACCATATAACCAAATTGGATTTCGTAAAGAGAATGGATGCTTGGAGAATCTATCGATTTTGACACTGAATATACAAAAAAACTTCCAAACAAAATTATTTACGATTGCAGTATTCCTCGACATAACAGCAGCCTATGATCACGTTAACATATACAAATTATACAACATAATGATAGAATCTAAAATACCAGTAGAAATTTTAAATTGTATATATAGCTTATTGAATAACCGAGAAGTATATTTGTTGGATAAGGAGGGTAATATTTTGGGTCCAAGGAATTTAACTATGGGCATAGCACAAGGATCATCGTTGAGCCCAGTTCTTTTTAATCTATATACTCATAAAATACATAGCCTATGTAAAGGAAATTTAAAACTATTACAGTATGCTGATGACTTGGTTCTTATTGCAGGAGGCAAGGACATAAAAGACCTTATGGAGGAAATAAATAGCACATTAACAGAAATAGCAGAATATCTTCAGGAACTCAATCTTAAAGTCTCAACAGAAAAGTCTGTAGCAATGCTTTTTGAACCAAGAAAGCACTTGATCCCGTTGGACAATATAAAGTATAATGGGGTAGATATCCCATGGGTGCGAGAAACGAAATACCTCGGAGTCACATTTACTGACACGCTAAATCGGATGAAGCATATAGATACGATAAGTAATAAGGCAAATAAAGGAATTAATATAATGAAAACGATAACGAGAGTATGGTGGGGTGCGGACCCAAAAGTATTGGTAGGAATATATAGAGGAATAGTAAGATCCCATCTAGACTATGGATGCCAATTGATAAACCCAACAACTAAGAGAAGTAAAAACAAACTTGACAAGACCCAATATCAAGCACTAAGGATAGCACTGGGATGTATGAAATCAACTCCAACTAATCTACTGTTAGCAGAAAGTGGTGAAATGGCACTAGAATTCAGAAGATCATGGTTAGTTAAAAATTTCTATATAAAACACAATCCAGTGATAGAAGCCATTGAAGAGTTGAATGCACTAAAGAAAACTACTGGGTATTTTTCCTACAGGGAAACCCCATATTTTTTAAAAGCATTGGAAGAGATCAAGCAATATGAAGAAGGCATGAAAACATATGATAAACTGCCATGTTATACATTTGACAGGATATATCAGATGATGACAGTGTCTATAATAAGGGCTGGGATAGGCAAGCAAGAGACAAATATCAAAGAAAAATTTTTAGCTTTTAAAAATACTGAAGTAGAATCGTTCTACCACTTTTATACTGATGCTTCGGTAGATAGGGTGTATAAGGAAGCAGGCTTTGGAGTTCACTGCCCTAACATTGAATACAATTTTTCATCAAAGTTACCAAAATACATTCAAATATGTACGGCGGAGATAATTGCAATACACAAAGCAGTCACAGTGTGCCTTAAAAAAAGAATCCATAAAGCAATAATTTTTAGTGATTCTCAAAGTGCGATAAAAAAGATAGGAAATAACAATAATAATAAAGATTTAGATCACATATCATTTTTAACAAAGCAAATCCTGATAGAAGCGAGATTAAATGAGTATGATATAAAACTCTGTTGGATACCAGGACACTCCGGTATCAAGGGCAATGAAGAGGCGGATCGACTTGCTAACATTGGTAGAATATTAAATATCCCTTATCCCATAGAATTGGATAGTAAGGAATTTATTCATGATGTAAAGGAGAACCAGTTTAAAAGTTGGAATGTATCATGGCGAAGGTCATTGGAAAGTAAAGGAAATAAATATTCCAATCTAACCCAAGAATTTCCAAGAAAACCCTGGTATAATTGCTTAACGGAATTCATAGACAGGAGACACATAACAGTGGTTAAAGTGAAGTTATCCATAAAAGTCCAGCCATAAAATGACGTG
>JAEQML010056111.1:0-34640 GCA_016904865.1 Pissodes strobi
TGCGGAATGTGAAGCAAATGTGAAGAAATGCAAAAACTGTCTAATTGTAAACAAAAATTACTCAACTAAATATGACGTCAATCATGCGGCAAACGATATCAATTGTCCAACATATCAATACCACTTAAGATGTCTAAGAAATAAAATAGACTATGGTTCATAATGGTTCAAATAGACCAAGAAATTATACTAAATGTAGTTGAAAACACAGTGGAGGGATGCGTTGGACGGCTGATGGAGTTAGAGACATTACACAATAGTATAAGTCAAAATAATAAAGTTCTTAATATCCTTCAGTTGAATATTAGGAGTGCTAGATTACAGATTATAGTATCTATTATAACTATGGTGATTTCAACAAAAATGACGGGATTCTCATTGTAATCAGATCTACTTTAAACCCTGATATTGCCCATATCAAATAAAAAAAATCAAAAGTGACGATTAGCAGAATCACCTTCAAGCTTTATGATCAGACATATGGAATCTCAGCACTTTACAAATCTCCTCAAGTTAATAACAACTTTTTATTTCAAGACCTATTCGACTATTTCTCAAATAACACAAATAACAATATTGAAATTTTCACAGGAGACATTAATTTAAACCTTAAAGCAATAAATGATGCTACCGTTAATGAATATTTATGTTTACTAGGAAAATATGGCTTTGTACCATCCATACAAACAACTACAAGATATGATACGAATTCTTGCCTTGATCATTTTTTTATAAATAGCAAAGCCCAACATCTTAGTCTTGAATCATTTGTCTTGAATACTCACATAACTGATCACTACCCAATAATGTTAAATATAAAAAATAACTTAGAAAATAACAAAATCACGGACAGACAGGCTAATCCAACAACTAAAGAAACAATGGACTATAACCTACTAAAACAAAACTTAACATCATGCAACTGGGCGGAGGTCCTGCAAGCAAAGAACCCAGATGTTGCTACTGATAAATTTGTGGCAATTCTACTTAACAATATTAATAACGCAAAAACAATTAAAAGCAGGAAAACTCGGCCAAAAAAATGTAAAGAGTGGATAACCAATGGACTTATTACTTCTATAAAGCAAAGAGATAAAATAAAAAAGAAATTAATAAAAAAATATGACCCCGACTAAGAACACTATTATAAAAACTATAGAAATAGTTTAAATAAATTGATCAAAAGGGTAAAGTATGGTTACTATAAAAAAGAAATAACAAAAAACAATAATAACATAAAAAAATATACCAAATAGTAAATAATGCAACAGGTAGCAAAACCAAAACAACAAAAAATTTAAAAATCTTAAATGATAAAAATGAAGAATTTGACAATGACAAAGACATGGTTGACTATTGCAACAACTATTACATTAGTGTTGGCGTGGACCTAGAAAAACAAATAAAAACTCCACCTCGGCCTCATCAATTAAACTTGAACAACAACGCAAGCGCTTCTATGTACTTAAAACCTATAACAGAACCGGAAATTATTGAGTATAAACAGTGCCCCTGGTATGGATGGAATATCCAGCAAACTAATAAAGGTCATACAACCACAAATAATCATGCCCGTGAAGCACATTATAAACCTGATTTTCAAAACTGGTATTGTACCACATCACTTCAAAGTTTCTGTTGTAACCCCAATTTATAAGTCAGGTCCTGTGAATAAAATCCAAAACTACCGACCGATCAGCCTTGTTAATGACCTAGCAAAAATATTTGAAAAAGCACTTAAATGCAGACTTGTTACCTTCTTTAAAAGTAACAAAATTCTCTCCACGAGCCAATATGGCTTCCCCGAGGGATTCAGTACCGCTGATGCTATACAACACCTTACATCAGAGATCACCAAAAATTTAAATGCCAGTATAAAAACAATTGTAGTGTTTATGGATCTCGCTAAGGCGTTTGACACAGTGCCTCATAAACAACTACTTAATGTTCTAGAACATTATGGAGTCAGGGGCGCTGTATTGAGCGACTTCGAGAACTATCTTTCGAACCGATGCCAACATACTAGGATGAACAATACCACGAGTTCCCCAGAAATAATAAAAACAGGTGTGCCCCAAGGGACCATATTGGGCCCCATTTTGTTTATAACGTATATAAACTCACTCTTGGGTATGGAACTTGAGGGTGATGCTGTGTCATATGCTGACGACACAGCCTTGATTTTTAAGGGTAAAACATGGGATGAAACTAGACAAAAAGTTGTAACTGGGTTTAATTGTGTTAAAAATTGGGTGGATAGTTTTAAACTTTCATTGAACTTGCAAAAGACAAACTATGTTGCATTTTCCCCAATTAATAAAAACAGACCAGACTTCGACAGAATTTTTATTAATGAATGTGATTCAATTCACTCTTGTGAGAAAACTAAATATCTGGGAATAGTAATCGATCAACACCTGAAATGGACATATCATATCAACTATGTGGTAACCAAGATAAGAAAACTTGTATATAAATTTTACATCTTGAGAGAAATTCTAAGTGAAAAACTTTCTATTTTAATCTACAAAGCTCTAGTTGAGTCCTTGTTACATTATGGGATTACGGCTTGGGGTGGTACCTATAAAACAACCTTAAAACCACTGCAAGTTGTTCAAAACTACGTGCTAAAGGTTATATTCAGAAAAAATAAATTACACCCTAAGGAACAACTATATAACAAAAAACTTTTCAATATCCGTCAACTTTTTATTTTATCTGCATGCATATATATGCACAAAAAAGAGAAGTCAGAACTGCATGTTAATCACACACGCAAGAAATCTAATAGAAATGTAACTAACCAAAGAGTCATAAGACTTTAAACCTCAGATCTTTATGTAGTTTTGCTTCAAAATTCTATAACTTGTTGCCCGTCACTATAAAAAATATAGCTAAAACAAACTTATTTAGTAATAACTGCAAAGAATTTATTCTTAAAAATTATAAGCTTTTTGATAATATAAGATGAATTATATCACTGTAGAGTTTGTATTGTTGCAAATTTAATGATCCCTTAATTTATTTATTTTTATTTTGTGTCCGATTGTCTCGGGATCTGGGTTGATTGGCTGTGCTTGTCCTAGCAGAGTAATTTAAGAATAGTTGTATATACTTAAAAAAAAAATAGTACTACTTGTGGCACATACAGGCATACACGTTATGCCTAGGTGCCTCTTATTTAAGAATTTAATAATGCTTTTGTAAATGATCCAAGATTGTAAATAATTGTAACAAAGGTTGATATGAATAAAGAAATGCCTCCAAACAGAAGAAGAGTCTATCCAGAAACATCATTAAGTATATCAATCCATCATACATCTGCAACAGGAAATCATCACATATTACACAACCAAAACTCCAAATATCCAATACTGTAAATAGTTATATAATATGTTTATTTATTATTTTTCACTTTTTTTTTCAATTGTAAATAATATATAAAATTGTATATAAAAGGCTGAAGGACTTCGGTCAATGGCCCTTTGATATTTATGTCAATAAAGAACATTATAAATAAATAAAAATATGTCTCTAACCACTCCAGCAGCTGGCCACTGATTCCATACAATGACAGTTTCCTGACAAGGATGTTAAAATGACAAGTTGTAGGTAGTCAGAGGGTAATTGTCAATCATGGGGCTTCTGATACCGGAAGAGTGAATTTTGTTCCACAGGATTCTGCTCTGGGCCCAATGCTCTTTCTATTGTACATTAATGGCACAACTTAATATTGAGGGTAGATTTACCGTGGTTGCTGATGACACGACAATTCTACAGCACAATAGCAACAGCAAGAGGCTGCAGGAAAATATTACATCTGATCTAGCTTGTGTTTAGCAGAGCTGTGATGCCAATCGACTGGTGTTTAATATACAAAAAAAACAGTAATCTGTTTGCTATCTTGGAGACTCTTTTGTAATTAGGCACAGGGAGGCCAGGGTTCTTGGGCTGATCATTGAAGAAGGGTTAAAATGTCAAAACCATATTTTGTCATTCAGTACTAGGGATGCATCTCAGCATTATGCTGTGAGAGTGAGAGTGGTTGCCTGCACAATTAGCTTTGAAGCCGTATCAAAGTTAGTGAAGTTTATTTCTGTTTTAGTTCTACCTTTTCATTTATTTTTTACATCTTTTAATTATAAATTAAATAATCTTTGAGCTGTTTTTAATTTACTATATTTGCTAATATTTTCTTTAATGTTTTCGTTGGATTCTTTAGAATCAGGGGAACGTTCAGGTTCACTATTGAAATCCTGGATGAGAATATGTTTCAATGCTTACCAGGGGAGTTATTTATTTTGTAATTCACCACGTTGCTTTAAACTTCGCTAGGTCGAGCAATATAATATACTTGCTGCTTCCACCACCGTACGTACGGCAGTATCACCCAGCATCCACATGCATTCACAAATTTAAATTTATTACATTTTACATTTAATCAATTAATCACATCAATTTCGTTGTTCGCATCAAATCAAATAAATCACAACCAACCACAACATATCAAATATCCATAGAAAAATCAACGCCACCTAGAGGTGGCGTTGGAAAAATATTGAAAATATCTAACTAACCAGTGTTGCCAACAGCAAAACAGAAAAATCCGTTAACAGAGTCCTCAAACTCAATATTTCTCTGTTTTTTGACCCTACGGCCCTGTCGCTGAAATGTTGCTGGAAAAAGGTTACTGTAAACGTAAAATCAATTGTGTATCGAAGAGTTAAGCTGTTGGAAGAAGATGGCACTGAGTTGAAATATTCAACTAGAAAATAAATAGAATATGACGTCATACGTTTCAAGATGATAATTAAGATAAAAGTAAATTCAATAGTTGCTTAAGAGCTTACGTCGCTTCTTAAAATAAGAGTTCTTATTTAACACATTTATTGCAAACGAACATAAAATAATGCTTCTTTTACAGATAATCAACTTAAGATAAGGTTCAACTCAACATAGATTTAAAATAGATTGCCGCATTCAGTCAATGCTTCCAAATCCACCTTCCTCTATAACTTTCAAGTGCCAAGTTGTTATTATATATAACACTTTACACCTTTTTTAACATTGACTTGTTTGTATTGTAAACGACTAATTTTTAATAACACGTTTTATTTCGACAATAATTATTACAGCCACTAATATTTCCGCCTTATACCTTAAAGTTTCGCCAGTATAGTCATCATAATTATATAACGCCATGAATCGACTCTGTTACTCATACAATAACTACATCTACGCCGTATTTTCAATCTATATATATACTCCGTATTATATAACACCATAACTAGATTCTCCTACTGCGCCATTCGCCTTCCAGGTTTGTCACGTCCTCGCCTATTTGAACGTCGCACGTCGCCTCTCTAAAATTTGCTTGTTACAGTATTAAATAGAGATTCATTTTTTTAACTTCCTGTGATGTCAGCAGACTTCCATTAATGGTACTGGTGATTAAACATTTTCTTTGTTTCGTTTTGATTAGATTCACAGAAAATACTCTTTGGCATTGAGCGTTTGGACGTGGCAGAGATTTAATGTTGAGCATAAATTCTGAAAATATGTTCATTTGTCCCTTCAGATTTAAAATAATAGTTTGATCAAAAATTTTATCATTCGTCGTCAATATTTTTGAAATTCCGATTCATCACATCTTTGAAGCTAAAGAGAACAGTTGATTGGCACATAAAACATTTTTAGGATGGAACAATATCTATATGAAATATTGATTAAAATTAAGCGAATTATATTAAAAAGGACTTGCGACACATAAATACAATAACGCAAAATCATCTGTAAAAAAAAATCCCTGTTTTCATTGCACGGAACCTAATAAAAGCCGTGTCCTAATTTCAAAAATCCGTGAAAATATGGAAATTTTCGTGTCGTTGGCAACGCTGTGTCTAACCTAAAATTCGAGAGTAGGGTGAAAAATATAAAAATTTAAAATTCGCGTCTACCTACCTGAATTTTAAGCCTTCACGCATGCGTAAGTGCTATACATATATTTTTCAAATTCTTTTTTCTTGATTTTGGGTATTGCCTTCGGTTAGTTTTGTCTGATTGCGCCCCCGGAGAGAGCGAAGCTAGAAGCTAGTGTCGTATAGGTGGCCTTGAGCTAGCGGAAGGCCACGCGTGAAGTGAAAAGTGAAATATTAGAACGACAACACGAGGCTGGTGAAAAATCCGCAGGTTCGAAGGTCGAAAATTTGCGGTAGGTAGACGCGAGTCGGTTGAAAACGTTCATTTAATCAAATACCTCCCAAGGCATATATTTTATTTTTAATTATCTACACGAGTCCCTGCTCGTACCACATCAGAGGGCTTCAGAATTGCGTACGCATCACATTGTTAAAAAAAATGTCTAATATTACACTTCACGCATGTCCCTCCAATCGCTACGGAGGAGCAACCAACACAAACTAACCAAAACTAACCCAAGGCATGCCCAAAATGAAGAAAAAACGTTTTGCACATAATATTAAAAATAAAAAAAAATCGTTTCTTGAAATCGAATCCGGGCCGCTACATCACAGACTCAAAGATAGTGCAAAGAGTATAATCAAATAGAATTTGTGTTGCTAACTCGAGGTATATATCCCGATTCGAGGGACTTTTCAGGTCCTCTTGGGACGTAGAAATATTTACGTATTTTCGAGGGATTTTTGAAGTGATACTTCTTAACGCGCGCCGGGAGTAAAATTTGAATGTCGCGATCCCAGCCACACGGCGGGCGATAGCATCAAACAGCGGGCGATACACGACGAACGACACGACCTGGTGAGACGAAATTTATGAGATTATTATTGTTATTGTGATATCTTTTTTAGTTTACGAGCAAAAAATATGGGATTTGCTCTTTTACCTTGTCAGGACATAAGCGAAACTTTTATGAAGAATAGTTTTTTCATTTAGGCTTTCCCTTTTTGTTAACTGAGTGATATATTTAAAAAAAAACTACTTACTAACCAAATCCGTTAAGATATGTATAAGGCTAGGGTGTTTAATTATTGTGATATCATTGTTAGTTTACAAGATAAAAATATGGGGTTTGCTCTATTACCTTGTCAAGACACAAGCGAAACTTTTATGAAGAATAGTTGTGGAAAAACGTAACATTTGGTGTCAGAAGTCGGATTGTGAAGGGGCCGGACTTGTGAAGTATTTTTCGAGGAAAGAAGAGGGTGCAAGTACGTCAACGAGATCATTTTGATTGGTGGATTCTGTGGAAATTTTATAACATTCTATGGTCAATATGAGGCTGTAAACGGCAGAAATGGAGCAAATAAGTAAAATGTTGGCCGATTTCATGGAAAATCTAAATTCTGAGAGACAAGCAGAACAGGACAGGCTTCAGAAAATGTTGCAAGACCAAGAAGATAAAAGGCAAGCAGAACAGGACCGGCTTCAAAAATTTTTACAAGATCAAGAAGACAAAAGGTAAGCAGAACAGGATCGGCTTCGGAAAATTTTTCAAGATCAAGAAGATAAAAGCAAATAGAACAGGACCGGCTTCAGAAAATGTTTCAACATCAAAAAGATAAAAGGCAAGCGGAACGGGAACAGGATGAACGTAAAAGGCAAGCAGAACAGAACCGGCTTCAGAAAATTTTACAAGACCAAGAAGATAAAAGGCAAATAGAGCAGGATCAACTTCAGAAATGGATGCTGGATGTAGTTGTAGGCGAGCATGGAAAATTACAGAAAATATTGGACAGTCAAAATGAGAAATTTGAAACAGAGGTAGGCAATATATAAAAAGAAGTAGGGGAAGTACAGAAAGAAATGAAGAATCTTCAAAAGGGACTGTCGCATACAGATATTCCGGGAGCCACTAGAAGTTAGGCCATGTAACCGAAATGCTATCAATCAGTGCTATAGATGTGGCAGGACTGGACATTTCAAAAGAACACTCCCATTAGGCAAACCAAGTTTAAAGTTGATCAGCAGTGGACCACAGAGCAACTAAAGAAAGATCAGATTGAGGATAGCGAAATAGCACTACTGCTAAAAAGCTAATGAAGAACGCCAACCAAGATCAAGCTGGAGAGATATTTCAACTAAGGGATCTACTTTTAAATCTCTGTGGACTCAGTGGGACTCCCTGGTAGTTGAAAATGGACTCCTTAAACGAGCCGGGGAAAACGCCGATGGAAAAGTAGTCATAACGCAGTTAGTGGTACCGAGGAAGAGAGTATCGGAAGTCCTAGAAGAAATACATAATGGAAGGTTTGGTGCTCATCTCGGAGTTAACAGAATGATTAACAAAATCCGCGACAGATTGTACTGGGTCAACTACTGCCAGGATGTGAAATCATGTTGCCAGCAGTGTTCAACCTGTGCCTCAAGTCAATGACCCCAGACAAGATCTAGTGGGAAGATGAAACAGAATGATGTGGGACTACCGTTTGAACGTCTCGCCAGTGACCGAATGAAGGCTCCATATGATATCAAAGCTAATTCTATGGGATTTCAGATGAACGCTAAAATCTGGTTATATAATCCACAAAGGAAGAAAGGAAGATCCCCCAAGCTAACGCCAGTATGGGAAGGGCCCTATACAGTCCTCAAAAGAATTAACGACGTAGTGTATAGAATTCAGCGTAGCCCGAGAAGCAAACTGAAAGTTGTCCACCTCGACAGGCTTAAAGCATATCACGGACATGAAGTATCTGATCGGGATGACGAGATGTCCCGAAAAAGCGGCGACACGACGAGCGGGAACGAAAAACGGTCACAATGTTTTATTGTAATATATTTGTTAGTTTACAAGCAAAAAATATGGGATTTGCTCTATTACCTTGTCAAGACATAAGCGAAACTTTTATGAAGAATATTTTTTCATTGGGCCTTCCCTTTTTGTTAATTGAGTGATATATTTAAAAAAACTACTTTTTAACCAAATCCGTATGTATAAGGGGAGGGCGTTTAAATTTAAGAAGTTTCACTTCGCACATAGTGCACACGCTTTTTTTCTGTATATAGACAAAAAAAGGTTTCGGTAAGTGCTGGTTTACAAATACATTTTTTATTCATACATTTTTTAGTCAGTATTATGTATGGGACTAAAACCTAAAAAAAACGTAAAGACAAGGTCGATTAAATTCGCTAATAAGTGGCAATTTTTCTGGTTAAGATGACGAAAGCAGAAAAACAATTATTCACCATATCCTCTTTTTTTAAATATAAAAAAATATTATTTTTTAGCTGTCGGAAATGGAAAGATAGTTTGGGTTTCATCGGAGAGCATAAGTATGCGAAGTTAACCCCAGATCAATGTAACAGTCGCATTAAAATATGTAGTACGCATTTCAATGATGATTGTTTTACTGTGTCAGGAAAGCGTTTATTAAAAACAGCCATTCCTTTAAAAAACCGCATAAAGCTTATTGGTAAGTACATAATGTTTAGAATATAATAGGAAATATAAATCTCATATTTTAGGTGAAATTCCTGAAGCCTCACATGCGAATACTCAAAATTTAAGTAATAGTATTCCAATACATGCTCAGCGTCATTTCGTAGATGCTTCCACTCAGACCGAGATTCAGACCATTGTTCAAGCATGTAAGCTAGTTACTTTAATTTCATTTGCCACTAGATTTTAATCAAATTAGTGTAGATTCTAAATCAAATTATTTACAACTTATAGTTTACTCGTATTTGTCATAATTAGGTAAGTCATATGATTTTTAATTTCAGCAATATTAACGGAAGGTATTAAATTGACATCTGAAGTATCTACGCAAACTCAGACTTATCAGGAATTTGTGGAAGGTGAGAAATAGATTCTTTTAAGACAAAATAAGGAATTTTCCTCTTTCTTAATTGCAATACAAAATATTTTTCCTGCCAAACTCCCCAACACTTGTCACAAAATACGCCAAGAAAACAGGGTTTAAAAAGGAAATTAGTAGAAATGGAAAATGCTTTTAGGTCTAAGAAAAGTGAATCAAATTTTAGTCTCTCGCAAGTTTTAAAGTTTTAGGAATAAAATTTTTCAACGGGCTCTACTATGTTAATACGAAATCAATTATTGCTGCTCGATAAATCAAAAAAAGGCGCAGAAGAGTTTAAGCAATTCGCTTTAACTTTGTATTTATTGGGACCAAAAGCATATAAAAAAATTATCGAAAGTTATTAGATTGCGTTCTGAAGCAACTATGGCTAGAATTACACAGAAGTGGAAAATTAGTGCAGGATTCAATGACTTCCTTTTTAAAGTTATCGAGTAAAAAGTTTCGGTGATGCTTGAAAAAGCTAAAAATTGTATTGTGTGTATTGACGAATTGTCCATTAAGTCAAATTTGTTTTATAATCTTACCAAAGATAGTATAATTGGATTTGAGGACTTGAACAATAAAAGAACTGCTAATATTGCTACCAGTGCGTTGGTGGTAATGGCCAGGGGAATTTCACACAATTGGAAAATGCCTGTGGCTTATTTTTTTACAAAAAATTCCACAAGCATTGATGACTTGCAAGAAATCATATTCGAGTCAATTCGAAACCTTAAATCGGTAGGTCTTAATGTTTTGGCGATAACATCTGATCAGGGGCCAAACTTTTATTAACTGGTGAAAAGCTCCCTTAAATTAAATGTTGAACAGCCCTATTTTTATATTGATGATTCGCCCATATTTTATTTATTCGATGTGCCGCATTTGCTGAAGTCTTTAAGAAATATCTTTTTTAAATACAAATTTATCTTAGAGAACGAATCAACAAGTAAAAGCTTTTTGGACGACATGTACAATCTTGATAAAATTAAGCAATATAGGTTGGCACCGAAACTTACGGATGAACATCTGGATCCAAACAATTTCAAAAAGATGAAAGTAAAACTAGCAGTCTCCTTAGCCTCTTCTGGTAGGTTTTTAAAACTTATGTACGTCTGCATAGCAACTGCCACAGAATGGCTAAACACTTGAGCTGCTAGTTTTATTGAAGAAATTAACAAACTGTTCGACTTACTAAATTCTAGTAATTTGGAAACTTGTTATGCTTTTATGGGTACTTCACAGCAGATTTTTAAATAAAATGTCCACTCTTTTTTTAAATGTTAAAAGTTTTAAATAATAATAATAAAAATGTAACCAATACCCTTAAATTTATATTTCGTTGGAGGCTAACAATTTCATCGGTTTAGGGCTATGGAAATTATTGCAAACAAAGAACTACCGGTTTTTGCTAACTCGACACTTAAATCAAGATTGTCTTGAAAATTATTTTGGACAAATTAGAAATGCTTGTGGAAATGCTGGGAATCCCACACCTATACAGTTTTGCAGGGCATTTTAAAGATGTTTGCATTAAAAACTTTTGATCCGACAGATGGTAGCAATACCTTGGAAGATGCCTCCGATATTTGGTTGGCCATTACGCCTGAACTCTTAAAAAGGGGATTTTTTTTACAAGAAAAACCGGGAAACAACATTCAATCCGTTCTAAAAATCCATAGTAACGATTATAAAATCCTAGAAACTGCAGAGGGCAATCCTCTGGTATATGTTGGCGGTTACTTTTTGAGGAAAAGTCTTTTAAAACGCTCTTGTCATATCTGCCTTAACTAATGTAACTCTAAACAAAGTAATAATTCCACACTGTTTTGTGAACTAAAGGCTTATGAAGGCAAACAAAATCTATTTGGAAGCTTAACAGTACCTCCAAAAACATTCTTAAGTCTCCTAAAACGTTTGGAAGAAATGTTTCTTTCTCAATTTAATACCTACTGCGTTCAAAATAATGTAGGATATAAACTTAATGAGCAATTTGCCAAAACGGAATTCCTCCATCCATGCCCAAATTTCCCTTTAAAATATTTTTTATCTTTATATACTAGGGTTCGAATATATTATACTCTTAAGTTTGCAAATAAGGAAATAAAATATCAATATGGCAATAAAGAGAATCAAAAACTCAAAATTTTACAAAATTTGTAATAGGTTTGGTACTCCGATAAAAGCCATAAGCTATTCAATTTTATTATAGTAAAACGAGAAAAAATGCAAGAGTTATTTTAAATTCAAATTTCATTCAACGTTGCCTATATTTAAATTTTTACATCAGAAAAGTGGAATTATTACTAACTGGTGTATTTTTAATAAAAATACGTTTGTCATTTCATCGGTTTTTCCTTTATTATAATACTCGCAAAAATATGATTTTTGTAAAATTCTGTAAACTAATTTTTGGATACCATTTTTTAATATAATAAGGTATTTTCGTTCTTGTAGATAAAAAATACAAATATCTCAAATCATTAAGCAATACGTAGTTTTAGTTGAACACCCCTCGTATAAATGTAACCATGCAATAAATAGACTACTCATTTCCCCGTCCGGGTACGTCGCATGAGAAGCTCGCTCGGCGTGTTCAAGGCCAACGGCGGCGTTTTGCGACAACAAAGAAGTGCGGGGACTTATCACCGACCTCCATTATATGGATAAGCACAAAGCGATCCAAATCATACCGATTCATGTGCCTTCAGATGTAAACAATATAAGCTAGTTCTGAGACTGCGCAGTTTCAATTAGCAGGTTATCGATCGATTCCACGTGCTTCATCAACGCACGGCCGTGAATAAGCGACAGGTCCGGATTTTAAGAATTTGTAATAGTTATTTGTGTATCTAGAGCGCAAAGTCGTAACGGATTACCGCTTACAATATTGGAAAAGAAATAAAGCTTCCCCCACGGATCATTTTTGTATTATTGAGCCCCTATAAGTAGTCTGTAAATGAATATTTAAAATAGCAAAAACAAGTATGGGGAACAATTACCCATTTAAGGATCTAAAAAAAACTGTTTAGAGCATCAAAGCTCAACAAAGTAAATTAAAATCCATCCTACCTATAAGAAGACTCTTTTAATACAAATTGATGAAACTGAATGGACTCCTGACCTATTTATGCATCGTGATTTATGCTAAAGGTCAGTAAATAAACCCCTTCTAAGGTGATAATATTCCCATGTTTTGTATGTTATCCTGCAGTTATACTCAAAAGAAAATTATTACTGACTTAATATAAGAAATCCCTGGTATTGTACCCCTATTTTGGCAACACCAAACCAAACACCGTTGAGCATTTTCTTTGACCTTGACAGTTGACGCCATTGTCTTTTGTCTTTAAATCCTAACGTCTACACCAACTTATACACTAGTAACGAACTAATATAATAATAAACTAAACTAGATGTCCAAAAGTAAATTAGTTATTTTCAACAAAAACGATAACAATTTAATAATTGAACGAAACGAAACGCCGAAACTCGAAACCCAAAACGGCAAATACAGAAAAATGAATTATTTTCAAGTGCAAGCAACAAACAAGGTCAGAGAAATTTGATAATACTAATATTATTGATTACTGAACTGTAAAAGCTTTATCAGCTGATTTCGTTGTGTCGCTTCTCGGTGTTTGTGCGCATGAGTAAAACTATCCTATTTTCAGTTTTGTCCGACGCAGAACCCGGTTTTTCCCCCATGATTGGAACGATTGTTCGACGAACACAGACGGCTTGTGCTTATCCATATAATGGAGGTCGGTGGGACTTATTAGAATATCTTTAGACGGTGGTATGGTCGAGAATCATATAGAGTGGCCTCGGAATACTACCCGAGTATTCGTGATAGATTGAATTACGATGGTATATAAGCAGCAGACCTAAGGCGAATGATAGTTAGTTAGTTAAACATTGAGTGTTAAATTGTAAAGAGATATTAGTTGTAAAGAGTAGTTTAGTGTGTTCAATTGTATACAGTGGTAGAGAATAAAGACCCTATTAGTTTGAAATAGTAAAAGTTGTAATTTTTTTCAGAACCCACGGGAAAAACGTAACAATACATTCTCTAAAGACACTTTGTCACAAAAAGTGTGGGTAAACGCTTGTTGTAATAATTTTAATAAAATTCAATTATTTTCTAACCTATAAGATTTATATAATTATTTTAATGACTATTTGTTTATGATTATTTTCATTTTATGCCTCTATTTTATTTCATTTGACAACTATTTGATAACGAAATCAAACAAGAACTGCTAATATCGAAGATTTTGTAACAAAACTAAACAACCGTTTCCCCACCATCAAATTTACTTATGTATGTACTTGAGAACAATGGTCAACTACCAGTCTTGGATAACTTAGTAATTAGAGATAATTGTAACATATTAGAATTTGATATTTATAGAAAAAGTACTGCCACTAACCGATATATTCCTAATAACTCATTCCACTGCGACCAACACAAAATGGCCAGCTTTTATTTTTTAGTACCTACACCATATGGGTAACTTTCCTCTCAGCAGTGAAAGATTTAATAATAACAAGGAGACAATTCAGAATATAGCAAAAGTTAATTATTTCAATACTAACTTAATAAATAAACTAATTCATAGGCATTTGTTTAGAAAGATCATTCGTGATTCCACTTCTCGATACCATATTAATCCTCAGTATACTAGAGGACTCAAAAAGCTTTTAAAAAAGTAGGTTTACAATTAGTATGCCAAACTCAGTTTGACATTAAGAAATCATTAGGTGGTCCAAAGGACAGAATTGAAATATTAGAAAGTAGTGGAATATATGAAATTGGACGCACCGATTGTAACCAAAAATATGTTGGGCAAACTAGAAGATCTATACAAACAAGATTCAAGGAACACATAGCTCATTTAAAGTAATCGTAGAACAGAAAAATCAAATATTGTCGAACATGCTTTTGATAATAATCATAGAATAACAATTAAAAATTATTTCATAATATATCTGATATATTATTAGACACATAAGAAAGTATGGAAATTATTAAATGTAAGAATAGTTTAAATAGAGATAAAGGGCCTATTCCGTACAGTCCATTGCATTGGTTGATCGAGTTTGACAAGTAGGATTCCATGATTGGTTCCGCTTGATTAGGCAAACAGTTGTTAGTATAAATATATTTTAGGTCACTTGATAAGCTTAACTTTATATATGGTTCAAGTAGATATAATGTTTATTTGTTTAATTGTAATGCTAATTTTTTCTCATCACCAAACGTGGAATCTTTGATACCTGTCTCAATTAAAAAAGAATAAGTTCTATCTTACTACAAATTATAAGCTTTTATTCCTCGTTTTATCCTGTTTAAATGTATCATATCACTGAGAATGGAGTCAAGAATAAGTTCTACATTATTAAAAATTATAAGATTTTATTTCTCGTTTTATTCTGTGTAAATGTATCACTGAGAGTGGTCATGTGTGCTGGTGAATGTCCTAATGTCAATAAAATAATATGATTGCAAATTCTTGTCACAATCAGCTAAAGCGGAAAAATCCATATCCGAAATAAAACCTTTAATAATAACGTTAGTCATTCAAAATTACCTTTAATTAATCATCCAAAACTCCATTTACTAAATTTTCTATCAAAATTAAACAAACTATTCAGTTAAATCTAAAATTTTTGTGCATACTGGGGCTGTAACCATTACAATTTAAAGGAATACCGCTCTTTATGACGTCAATGCGCAGAGAGAACCGATTTTGAAATCGCTGAGTATCCTACCTTCTCCGTTATTGTATCATGGTATTTCACTTTTCGCATGACCTTCCGCTCGCTTCGCTGGCTACGTGGGCTCAAGAAAAGTAAACTAACCAGGTGCTAACCCAAGGATACCCAAAATCAAGAAAAAAACAAAAAAAGGGCAACGGGAATTGAACCTGGGCCGTCGTAGTGAGACCCAACCATCTAGATTCCTCGACCACGAGGATTCTAGCGATGAACCGATTGCATCGCGAAGACATGGTGCACATGCATAAGTTTGTCAACATTCTTGGACCAGGAGCACGGGAGCTACACTACAAACTATACCGGACGATGTTTTGGAAGTTCTGGTGTCAATTATAAATAGTTCATTTGAAAAAGGTTTATTTCCAGAAAGTTTGAAGACCGCAGTAGTAAGACCTCTTTATAAGGGTGGGGAAATGGATCTTCCCACTAACTATAGACCTATATCATTGTTACCAACGTTATCAAAATTAATTGAAAAAATGGTTAAGAAGCGTGTATTGAATTTTCTTAATAAGCATAATATATTGAACCGCTTCCAATTTGGTTTTGTGAATCTGAATAGTACAACTGATGCAATGTTTAACTTTCTTGAACAGCTGTATTTGGGGCTCAATGGGGATGAGGTGGCCGCGGCAGTGTTTTGCGACTTTTCAAAGGCGTTTGATTGTGTCGATCGTGAAGTATTGCTGCGGAAACTTTATATTTATGGATTCAGAGGCGTTTCTCTGGAATGGTTTAGAGCATACCTTTTTCACAGAACTCAAGTTGTTAGGTGTCAGGGGGAAACATCAGATATATTGGCCAATGATTCTGGGGTGCCTCAGGGCTCAGTTCTCGGACCTTTGCTCTTTTTAATATATGTTAATGATATTATTTCCATTGATATAAGTGGAAGCTTTACATTGTTCGCTGATGACACGACAATATTGTGGGTAGGGAAGAGTGAAATGGAATTAAATAGTAGAGTTTCGAAAGATTTGACTGAAGTAAAAAGATGGTGTGATGCAAACTGCTTGTCTTTGAATGTGGAAAAAACGAGTATCTTGTCCTTCAAATGTTCCATTAAGAATTTAATGTTACATGACCAGATGGTCGAGAATCAAATGACAACAAGATTTTTGGGCATCTATATTGATAGTAAATTAAAGTTTTCAACCCATATTGAATGTTTAAGCAAAAAACTGTCTTCTGCTTGTTACGCGGTAAGAGTGGTTTCAAATAACTTGGGGCATTTAGTGGCTAAAACAGTTTATTTCTCACTAGTGGAATCAAATCTTAGATATGGTATTCCGTTTTGGGGTTTTGCCTCACAAAGCCTCCTTAATCCAATTTTTATACTCCAAAAAAGAGCTCTGAGATATTTGTGTAATGTGGGACCGAGGGAGTCATGTAAACCTCTTTTTATTAGAGAAAAATCTTGTCTCTTGTGTGTATTTTTATTCTTGAAACTGTTTGTATGGTACATAAAAAATATAATAGCTCTGGGAATATACGCGCCTACAATACTCGCAACGAAGGTGAATTAAGATTGCCAATACCAAGTTCCGCCTTAACAAAAAAATCTTTAATTTATGAAAGCTTAAAAATATATAACCACCTCCCAAGAGAATACCGAGCCATGGATAACTTTAAGACGTTTAGACGTAGTGTAAAAGTATATTTGCAGGATAAAGCCTTTTATTGTTTGGATGAGTATTACAACTATTAACGTATTTGTTCTGTATGTCTTAGGATTGTATTTTTTTGATCATTGCTTGTTTTCGTTTTGTATCTCTTTCATGTTTCTATTTTTGATCACTACTTGTCTTAACTGTGCATAGTTACATGTAATCTTACTTTGACCGTTTTTATTTTTTTTATATTGTTTTGACAAATGAATTGTATTGACACTGTTATTATTATGATATTAATATGACATAAACACGTTTTAATTGTTTGTGAAATTATATATTGTGTATATTGTATTTAGCTTTGTAAATGAGAACAATGTTCTTTTTATAATAAAGCATATTTTGAATTTGAATTTGAATTTGAAAGCTGCAATAGGTGTTTTTCTTTCACCTACTAAAAGTTTCAAACGAGTGGGTAACCATTTGTGGATGTTCTTCTATAAAAGCTATTAAAATAGCCCATTGGGCGTTGTTTGTTTTCATTCGGAAACAGTTTTTATTGCATTTACACACTTATTACGATTTACTAAACTTTTTCAACAAAACAAAAACAATAGATATACGATAATCGGCAAATATGATGTGAGGTTATGCAAGAAAAGAAAACGGACAGACTCAAAGTACAACGTGTCAAACAAAGATAAATTCAAAAGGGATAACACAAACTTGTCCTTATCTCTTTAGCCTTCGAATTCTGTTCGGGTCGTTCGGCTATACCCGATCGAGCATGCAAAGTAGAAAAAGTAAAAGGGAAACGGAATTAAGGGATCGCTTTTCTTTATTTCAGTTACAAAGTCCCATCCTTGGTGTACGTCAGTGTAGCTCCACCAAATAATCGTGCAGCAACGAAAGAAAAAGCCGCTCACGTGGTCGCAAAGTATTATTGCCTTTTCCATGATTTTCTTTCTTTCTTTCGTGGTATGATGGCTTCTGCTGCACATGCACAATTTGCCAATTGGCATGATTTTCTTACATAATTGTCTTGGGCCTTGGGCAGCAACAGCTTAGCAAAATTCTAGGTTAAGTTTTAATTTTCCACCATCCTGCACCAACTTACAGCAAAAAAATAGCCGGTGGAGAAAGTGCTGCACTAGTGCAAGTGCACAGAAGAAAGAAAAAGGGTTGGTGCACAAGGTGTACTTAGTACAGGTGAAAGAAAAACACCTAATTAGCCGCTTTCCCGCAGATTCCCGCCTTAGAACAGAACAGAAGAGATACAGCTCATGATACAGAAGCCGCGTTGGTTTTTGTCATCTTTTTCCTCGATTTGCTCTGAAAATTTGACAGTCACGAGTTCTGTGTATTTAAAAGGAAAGTCCAAGTCACGTGCCTGCCAAAATGTTAGAGCAAATCGAGGAAAAAGATGACTAAAACGAACGCGGCTAAAGAAGGCTTACCAAACAATCGTTCAATTGTTGTGTTTGTGTTGTGGATTTCATTTTTAAAATAAAATGAGCACGATACTGTATCGTGAAAATGAGTAGTTTTCAGGCCGAATGCGGTGGGAATAAATATGGAATTGTTCCTTTTAAATGAAATAATTTCGACAACTGGGAATTCAGGTGAAAGGCTGTTTTTTTAACAGCGATGGATGTCGACAGAGTTGCGGAGACAGCTGCCAGCTATGGATGCTGCATGGATTAAAAAGAGCAACAAAGCCCAAAATATTGTTGTGTTGTTTTTGTTTAATAAGTGGCAGACTCATACTTTGGACGAGTATATACAAGATCGGACTACTGCAAAAGGTATGGTTAATAAATTAGAATCTGTGTTAGCTAAAAAGGGATTATGCTTAAAGTTTTATTTACTGAAGGAATTAGTAAGCGTAAAGTATAGCCCATATGAAGATTTGCAACTACATTTTGGAAAGTATGATAAAATTTTGAGGGAGCTTCAAGGAAGCGCATTTAAACGAGCGCGATACGCACTTAACCTGCTTATCACGAAATCAAAACTAACCCAAAGTCACAAAACAAGCGCACTACGCGTGATACTCTCTTAATTAGTCCAAATGAACCAAACAAGGGCACATTTGTCTCTTACTTTTGGTTGTCAAAAAACGAGCGTCTTGCATAACTCAAACTAATGAATTAATATTATTATTTATTACTTAAATAAACACAAAGTACTTCTGAATCACCATCTATCTATCATGGGTTGGCTGGCTGTATCCAACAAGATACCGTACTTTAGAACCGAACAGAATTTACCCTTGCCAACACCTATGCGTACATCAGTTGAGCCATGCTAACTGCCAAGCTAATTTAATAAACAGTATTTGGGGTTTTTAACAAAATGAGCTGGTAAAAAACTTTTTGAGGCTATTATTATCTATCCTTGTTTCGTCATTATGCATGCCCGAAACCTTTGCTTTAAAGTTCCTTGGTTTTGTTTTGTTTTTTGAAGTTTGTTACTTTTAAGCTGAATGTCCCATTGGACCTAATACAGAATCACATGAACTTGTTTCCGCTGTCCACTAGACGTACTTATCTGGACTTTGGTTCTGTTTTATAAAATTGTTCACTCTTTGGTGGATACTCCTGAGCTGTTCAGTGCTATAGGTTTCTCTGTACCACAGAGGGTGCTTCGTGTTCATGGTCTCTTTAATGAATCCTTCCATCGAACCAACTATGCATTTAATTCTCCGGTACCCAGAAGGTATAGGGAAATTAATTGATTTTAGAGCTTGTCAAAGTGTCAAAATGTCTGACTTTCAACTGTCAATATTTGGTAAACAGCTAAAGATAGGTATAGGATATTATACACAAAATGTGTTTAGATTTTTCTAGAGAGTCCAAATATGTAGTAATATACAGGGTGTTCCATTTAAAAATATATCAAAGTGATGTTCAATTGTTTTTTGCTGAACATATCCGAATTCGTGGGAGAAAATTACATAAGATGGCTATATTAGTTTTTTTTTATAAAAGTACAGGGAAAGTCAAAAAATCACCTTGTCTAGTCCTCATTGGATAACCCTGTATGTTCATTGAACAATTGCATCAGTGAACTAGAAAAGCTTTTATCCACACATCATATAGATGTGCTTTGTACCAGTGAACACTGGCTTGGAGAAAATCAAATAAATACCCACACAATAAATGGCTTTAGCCTTATTTCATGCTTCTGCCGTGAGGTTAGATCACATGGTGGTGTGGCTATCTATGCAAGGAACCATCTTCTATGTAATGCAAGACCTGATATTTCAAGATTATTAGTACCCTTTAACATAGAATGTGTTGCAATAGAATCCAGTAATACAGGTGATATAATTGCGATATACCGCCCTCCTAATGGCGATTTTCAAACTTTTTTATCAATTTCAATTACTTTGTCACACAAGTTACTCGGATAACTCTAAAACCATTATAGCTGGAGACTAAACCGTAGCAACCATATCATATGTTTATTCCAGAAATTTTAGTGATAACAATATAAATAACTATTTCAGAGAATTAAAGAAGATTGGAAATCAATATACCATGACAAACCACTTGATATAAAATGGCTTTGTTTTAAAAATATATTTCTACACTATTTTCACTTACACTTTCCATTAGTAAAATATTACATAAATATAACCTACCAATTTACTTGGTCTCAAGAAATAGAACTTTGTAGACAGCAACTTGATTTGTATTATGTTCTGTCCTTGTACAGGGTGATCCCCTATAATGTCGCCCCCCTTTAACTTTTTTATTTTAAGTGTCTTAAAAAAATTAAAAGTATGGTTATGTAGGTACTGAAAAATACTTTTTTTTCTGCATATAAAAAATATTGGAAAAATGATCAGTATACAGGGAAAAACAAGAAGTTAATTTTTCTTCAATGGAACACCCTATATATGAATTTATTTTTCGATTCCTCGTAAAATTCTAAGCATATTTTATATATGATGTTATAACTCTAGAGTTAGTAGTTTCACAGCTATAAACAGTTGAAAATCTGTACTTTGGCTACTTTTCACCTTGGTAGCAAGGAGATCATTAGAGGTGGAGTAAAATGAATTTCACATTCCTATCTTAACTTTTCAAGAGCTATCTGATGGTGCTAACTCATGGTACCTACCGAGGTACCAGATTTGGTACCCATGGTACCGCCTGCCAGTTAGTACCATCAGACAGCTCTTAAAAAGTTAGGATAGGAATGTGAAATTTATTTTACTCCATCTCTAATGATCTTCTTGCTACCAAGGTAAAAAGTAGCCAAAGTACCGATTTTCAACTGTTTATAGCTGTGAAACTACTAACTTTAGAGGTATAACATCATACATAAAATATGCTTAGAATTTTACAAGGAATCGAAAAATAAATTCATATATAGGGTGTTCCATTGAAAAAAAATTAACTTTTTGGTTTTCCCTGTATACTGATCATTTTTCCAATATTTTTTATACGCAGAAAAAAAGTATTTTTCAGTACCTACATAACCATACTTTTATTTTTTTTGGGACACTTAAAATGAAAAAGTTATAGGGGGGCGACATTATAGGGGATCACCCTGTACAATCGGGATTGCAAAAATGAATATGTAAATCTCAAAAATCATTATAAAAGTCTGTTAAATAAATCAAAAAATGACACCATAAAAAGAAGACTAGCCTCTGCTGACAGCAAATCTAAAGTAACTTGGCAAATCATAGGTGAGCTAACTAATCATAATAAAGGCCAAAAAATATTCTCCCCATTACTTGCGAATAATTTCAATTACTATTTTACAAATTGTGCTGTCAGACTACCCAACAATTCACCCTCTACTCTGCCCATTCAATCATCCTTAAACTCTAGTTATCTAACAGACACAACTCAACAGGAAATTATAACAATAGCTAACAACCTTAAAAACAAAAAATCATCAGGCAAACATGAAATCCCTATTTTTCTTTTAAAAAAAATGTATACACTCAATTGTCGCTCCATTATGTCAATTAATAAATAAATACTTCTTTTAGGGTAGGTAAGTTTCCTAAGGATCTTAAAATTTCTATTGTAACTCCTATTTTTAAAAATGGTGATAAAGAACTAATGTCAAACTACACACCAATTAGCATTCAATCTTCATTTTCCAAATTCTTTGAGAAGGCAATGTATAATAGAATATTAACTTACCTATCCCAGAATAAAACTTTGGATACATTCCAACTTGGCTTTCTAAAGGGCAAGTCAACAGAAACAGCTATACAGGACTTTATCGGGCCTGTTTTGGATGCCTTGGAGAGGGGCCAGAGGGTCTGTGGAATGTTTCTGGACCTTTCCAAGGCATTTGACAGATTGTTTAAATATGGAATAAGGGGAACTGCATATTCATGGATGCAGTCCCACCTTAATGAAAGATCCCAAGTGGTCGGAATAAGGTCCGCAGGTCACCAAGTCCTATCAGAGGAACAACGGGCTCTTTGGGGCATACCCAAGGGCAGCATATTGGGCCCACTGCTTTTTGTTATTTTTTAAAATGATTTGCCCTTAGAAATGACCCCATATGGCTGCAAAATTGTAAACTACGCTGATGACACGAATGTAGTATTGCAAGAAAGCACAACAGATGCACTAGAAGTCTCATGTAACCAACATTTCAAATGCCTAGAGGCGTGATTTTCAAAAAATTAATTAATTAAATATCACAAAAAGGCAATGCATATTTTTTAAAACAAAGAGAGACAATTCAATAGTTCTGGAAAAAATTAAATTGGGTGATGATGAAATAAATATCAGTGTTTGTGGTAAATTACTGGGGATCTACATAGATTCAAGCCTAAATTTCGATGACCACCTAGTATATCTGGATAAAAAGCTAGCTTGGGCATGTTATGCTTTAAGGGTATTGGCCCAACACTGCACCATAGAAACATTAAAGGTAGCCAACTATGGTATATTTTATTCCCATTTAAAATTTGGAATCATCTTCTGGGACAATTATATTTTTATAAGTATCTATCGTAGCCCTCAGGCAGATACTACCACTTTTCTTTTAAATCTAGAAAGTTAGTTAGAAACTGTTGTTAAGACATGTAATAATGTTATAGTTTCAGGTGACTTCAACATAGATATAAGCTAAAGTGGCAGTACACGGACAAGGTATAGGGACTGTTTTCTAGATGTTTTTTTGTCATACAATTTCATACCTCTGGTAGACTTACCCACCAGGTTTTGCCACACAACAGCCACAGTAATAGACAATTTTTTTATTAATTTTGATACAAAGTCCGACATAACTATTTTCACTTCCCCATTGTCAGATCATGAAGGCCTTGAACTGAGAATATATTGTGAAGGACCAAAAGTAGAGGTCAATAAAAACAAAAAACTTACAGGCCTTTTTCTACAGAAAACATTCAGTATTTTAATAATCTACTAAGCAATGAAAGTTGGTCTGACATATTAATGTACACTACAATTAATGACATGTTTTCGTGTTTTTTTTAGTATATTTATGCATTGTTTTGACCTTGCTTTCCCAGAAAAAAAGGAAAATATTAGTAGTAACAATAAATATAAACATAAAAGGTGGCAAGATGAACGTACCCTGAAACTTTCGGAAGAAACAAAGTCTCTACATTGGCTATGGAAGCATACAGGCAGCGACGATGTCAAGACGAAATATAGACCGACATTGAAAGAATACAGAACACAACTAAAAAACAACAAAAATGAACTATATGATGCCGAAATATCCAGAGCAGAAAACAAGAGTAAATGTGTATGGCACATTATAAAGAAAGAAACAGGCAAAAATAGGACAGAACATGTTATTGAACTTACAGACGGAAATAAAACTATCACTAATACTGTGGAGCTGTGTGAGGTTTTCGACAGGCATTTCTGGGAAATTCCTAGTATCAATAAACAGCCTGATAAGAATATTAAACCCAAGCCTCACAGCACCGTTCACATCAATAAGTTTGAACTTGAGCCAGTTGATATGGGTGAGATTATTGATATTATTAATAGAGTATGCAAAAAAAATCGGCCGGCATTGATGAAGTGCCATGTAACATAATCAAAAAAGTTTCACATGCGTTATGTTTCCCCCTGTGTATTTTAATAAATCAATCATTCCAGGAAGGTAATTTTCCCATGTTACTAAAAAAAACCAGAGTAATCCCATTACACAAAAATGGAAGCCGAGCTGACATAAACAATTACACACCCGTTGCAGGTTGCAGTATCATCTGTTTTCTCAAAAATATTTGGGAGAGCTTTCTATGACAGACTTCTCGTGTGCCTAAATAACTTCTCTTTTTTCAGTGACACACAGCATGGTTTTCTACACAATAAATCCACAGAGACTGCTTTGTTCAACCACATAAATGCAATAGCCGAAGCACTAGATTCAAGAAAATCCACATTTGGATTATATTTTGACCTGAGCAAGGCTTTCAATATGATGAATTATAAGGGTTTGGGAGAGGTCTTTGAGTCTTTAGGAATTTGTGGTAGAGAACTCGAATGGATAGAGTCGTTTCTTGATGCCAGACCCCAGTCAGTTGAAGTTCGGGGACCCAAGGGTAATATAGTAAACTATCCTCATAGGTCGAGTTTCACAAGTGTGCAGACGGGAGCCGCTCAGGGGTCCCTCTTGTCTCCACTCTTTAAAAAAAGATTATTTAAAATCTTATGTCGCATGCAATGACCTAAAAACTGCCCTTGGGGGTGATCTTGTCCTGACGCAATTTGCTGATGACAAGTCATGTGTAGTGTCAAACAGCACTGAAGAGATAGCTCTGAATCTGGTAAACTCCGCAACTCAAAAAATGCAAGAATGGTGTGACAACAAACTTCTAGTACTAAACTCTGCCAAAACGAGCTTTATCCACTTTCAAAATAAAAATAAAGAAAAAAAGGATTTAGCATTAAGTATTAATGACATTAACATTCAGCAATCAGATGAAACTAAATTTTTGTGATACAAAAAAGAATAGTTAGAACCATCGGTAAAGTACCATGCTTAGAACATTGTGCCCCACTGTTTCAAACATTGGGAATAATGACGGTTTATTCCCTTTATCTGTATAAAATCTGCTGTTTCGCACACAAAAACCAGCATCTGTTCAATACCAATAAAGACTGACATATGGGTGACAGGGAAATGAGAAATGGTAATGACTTTGCGGTGCCTAAACATAAGACCAAATTGTATGGGGACAGTCCATACTGCATGTGTGTTACTGTTTTCAATGCACTGCCGGGTGAGGTGAGAGAGCTGAGGTATGAAAAATTTAAGAATAAAATTAAACAATTTCTTATACAACATCCCTTTTATTCAACAAATGAGTTTATTGAACACTCAAAAAAACCAGGCCTCTTTGGTTTTAGCTGCCGTTACTGCTAACTTTTTGTCTTGTTTTTGTCTTTTTTTTGTTTTGGTTTTCTTGAGATTGTTGTTATTGTCGGCTCATTACGTCACATGGTTTAAGCAGAGTATAACAAACCAACGAGTAGCGACAGCTGGGGGACCAAATTTTGCTGCGCATGTGCGAAATATGAAGTCCTTCCGTCAAATTGACTTTTGTTGTAGCGCGTCAATTACGAATTCTGATAAGTGCGTTTTACTTTTGAATTGTGTCGTAATTTCAAAATTTTAAAAGTGAATAAGTGTATAATCATGCCGGGTATTTCTTGTGCATATTGTGCCTGTTCAATTACGGAAAATCTTGCTTCAAATTTCCTCTAAAGATTATCACCGGTAAGTACATAGCTACTAACACTAATCCTCAATATAATGGTTGTTTTTTTTTATATTTAAATTAATTGTTAGTAATTGCTCTTGAAGAATAGATAAATTTTGATACAGGAGTATTAGTGGTGAAAAAGTACAATTATAAGTGATAAATTGAATTCCAAAAGACGTAAGGTACATGTAATGTGTATTGCTAGACTGTTCTAAGTTTCAAGTTTTTTTTTCATCCAACAACATATATCTCCACATTCTGCATTGAGCAAAAAATTTCAAAAGTAGAATAATAATGCACCCGTATATTTGCTTAAAAAATGGTCTTTCTTATTTAAAGTATGTTCCTATAAAATGTGTTATGCTGTTCTCACATGAAGAATCTTTGGGCAATTTCCAGCAAAATAATTCTATTGTAAAGGAATTAAATTATTCCGGCCTGTATTAGTTTGTAGAAGTTATTTGTTGTAAGGCCTGGGTTTTATGTTTAGTAGGCCTGACATTTTTCATAGTAACCTAAAAAGAGAACCTAACCAATGAATTCAACGATTTCTATTTACTATTTCGCGGAAAAGGAAAAATAGAATAGAAGAGCGGTTCGGTTTGTGTAGTCACAAAATATTTTGTGTGTGTAATGTATAGAGTTTCTCTCTAGCATAACGTGTCTTTAGTGCGTTTGAATCACAGATGTAATATTCTAGTTTAAATCATACCCTAATTTCCAGTAAATCTTCCCGAATCTTCCGAACAACAAATTTGGGTACATAATATTAAATATTTTGGAGAGATTACTGTTTATCAATGTCTGCTACTATTTACTATTGTATAAAAGACAATGAAAAGGAGTTTACTACAAACAAAGGCTTAAGGATTTTTTGAAAATAGACAGAAAAACATCATTGTAGGTTGGCCCTCCAATAACAATGAGCTAGTTGGGAATTATGGATATTTAGGCATCAAGTTGGGAACAATTATTTGTTGCCGAAAACACTTACCTCCAATAATTCCAAAACAATAATTAGTATCATCCTAAACAAAAATCAGGATATTGTCAAAAAAGAAATTAGCAGAATTGCTATTTGATTCTGTTTCTAAAACACCGTAACTAAATCAGCATTATTTAGTTCTTTTATGTGATAACCCAACCTCTTAAGAGACATATTTTCTTGTAAGATTTTTGTTAACTTTTAATTTATTTCTGTTTTTTTTTTGTTTTATTTTATTAAACATAATATTTGTTGTACCTACGCAAGTATAGCATCCATATATAAAGGCTGTCTCAATAAAAACTGACTATTTTGTTATTTGGATACAACGAAAAGCTAATGGAATATTTTGAACTTTATGCCTTTATTGTAAAACTAAAACATGGGAATTAGATATGAAATATAATATATCTCAAATGACCACCTCGGCAAGTTCATAGACGAGTTTATATCGATAAACTTACAAAGAAAATTACATCACACTTGACATTTGGAGGTTTTGCTCTAAGTACTCTAGTTTTGCCAAATGTGTAGATGTCTAATTCAAGTCCACTTACATTTTGATTGTGAATTGTAAAAGATATCACATGCAGAACTTAGCTGGCATTCCAAAACTGGAATAATATGTGCCTTGACGTGTTATAAATGCTTCATTTTCTAGGTATAATGGCAAGCTTAAAATCTCTACCCGTCCTGTATTGTAATCAAAAATTGCAAAATGACCAAGCTTGTGTTAAAAATAATTTTTTTAAGTTTTATAAATTACAGTCATCATAGGTAGATCTAATGAAATTTTTCTTTCAGTGTCAAAGTCTGGATAGAAGCCTCTATTAGAAGTGATATACTGAATGAACCAGTTAAACAGATGATGGCATATAGACTATGTGAAGTTCTCTTTGAGGAAATGTATTTTTCTAAGATAACCTCTGCAAGAAAGCACTTCGTACCTGATGCAAGTCCCACAATATTTGGTAAATATCTACAGTGGGTTAGGACAAGTCAAGATTCATCTCAAAAAGCACCAAAGAAAATCAAGATCCTTGCAGGTAAATCTTTATAGCAATTGTTCATTGACATAAAAAAATTAAAGTATCAGTATTGTTTCTAATGGCACAAACAGTTACAGCTATTTCGTTTGTCTAATCATTATGACTGAATTTAGCAACATCATGTTGAATTCCATGAGTAGAAAAATTTTATTGGTTGGATTTATTATTTACAAGTTAGTTATAAAACACTAATTACCATAATAGGTACTCAAAATTCAGATATTTCACCTCATCCTATAATCACAATAATTCAATAAACAATATGTACTAAAAAGACTACCGGTTTTATGCGTTATGGAACTTATGTACCCAATAAGTCACATAAATAGTTCCAGTTTTTATCTGAGTTGTACTAATTGATATTTGTCAGACACTTTATTGGTACTAACATGATATTGTTTGACTGCAGTTATTGCCTTATGCTTGTTGTTAATACTGTATCAACAATACCTTCATTATTATTATCACTTTCAGGTCCTGGTATTTCAAAAGATGAAGAAACAAAATGGGTGAATTTGGATGATATTCAACCAATCAACATAAGAAAAGATAATTGTACCTTCTCCCTTTTCACCAACTACACATGCTGAATATATCAATATATAAGGCCCTCAAAATCAAAATGAAGACAATGACTGATAAGGATAAACACTGCATCCTTTGTATCGATGGGTGATAAACTTCGTGCTATTTTAGAAGATTATATTTTAAATTTAAAGTATATATATTTAAAAGTGGAAGGCATAGCAAGTGACATGGGCTCGAACTTTATTGATTTAACTAAATGTCTAGAAATTACAAGAGTTTCAGGTAGGAGGTGAGAATATGTTCTATATTTTTGACCCATGTCATTTAACTAAGGCCACCCGCAGTAACTTAAGCACACCTTTTGCTTTCGGGGTAGAAAAACGTCTTGATCATTTATTAAATGTTTCTATAATTCCGTTAAAAAGCAGTGCCACAGGTGAGCACCTAAACTCACTAATTCTCACCCTAATCCCACAACTTTTGAAAAATGAGCGTGAGTTATGCCGCTCAACTTTTGAGCGACTCGACTCAATTGCCAGTGGTATGAATACATACATGAGTTTGGGTGCACAGCCAAATGAAGCTTTTGCAACAATTTATATTGTAGAAAAATCTAGTAATCTGTTTGATATCTTGAATTTCTTATCATTAAATAATTCTTATAAATTTAAGAATGTATTTGACAGATCTGATTCACAGTTGGAATTTTTAAACGAAGCTTTGGATTTTTTGCTAAATTTAAAGGTATTAAACAAAAATGGTCAAGATTATTAAATGTTGGTCTATTACAATAAGAGGTCTTCTCAATTTATGGCAAAAATTTTTAAACTGTTGGTATAAATATCTTAAAACCGGAAGACTGTTTAGAAAATTGCTTTGGTTGTGTAAGGCAAGAGGGAGACAATTGCATAAATACCACACCAATACAGTTTCAAAGTGCCTTCAGAAAATTATTTTTGCAGATTTATTTCCACTCACATCACATGAATTGTAGGGAGGATTTAGATGATGTTCTCATTATTTTAAAATCCATGGACATGGTAGAAATTATTAATAAGGAGTCAGAAACATCAACTGCAACAATTTCCTTGCCTCATTGCAATTACCGTAAAGAAACCGTTTCAACACAGAATGTTATCATGTCTGTGGATATTTGATGAAAAGGTGTCTGGAAGTACATTCATGTGACATTTGCTATGCTTTTAGCAGAGAATGTACTAGTATTGATGTAGACAAACTTCTGTCTCATTTTAAAGCTTTTAATGCAATTAAAGGTACTTTTGGTGATTTATCATCACCACCAGAAAAGTGGGTTCATTTTATATACAGCCTTGAAAGTATTTTCAACTAGCAGTTTAAGAACATATGTACCGGCGAAAAGAAATTCTAATTATTTAGTGAATATATTTGAAAAACTTCAATTTCTCCATACCTGTTCAAATTTTCCCAAGCTGTTTGTATCAAAATTATTTATTTATTTTATACTTTAAAATTTAATAATAGACATCTCAAACGTAATAGTTCTCATAAAAAATGCATTCGAAAATTCAAAATCCTCACACATGTATAGTTGAAAAAAAATTATTGCATTTTTCATTTCATACAAATTTACCCTCGTTTATGAAAACTTATGTAGGTATGTAAATAGTAGCGTTTAGAGCTGTGTGTGTTCTCTTAAAGCATTTTTTTTAAGTTATATGATCTAGATATGGTATTGTTAATTTGTGCTCATTGCTATGAGTAATATTGTATGGTTTATTAGTAGGGTTATGTAACGGTAAATTGTTATATTAGTTTTGTTTATAAAGCTAGTATTTAAGTTAACCAAAGTTCATGTCCCTGGGAAGACAGTTCAAGTTTTATCCCTTTAAATGCTTCTGCTAGGAATTTTACCGAATATATCTGTCAGCAGTGTAAATAGAGTACCGAGACGGTGCAAGGTCGGCGGGAATGTAGGTGCTCTCTTACTCTTTACAAGAGAGGTTGCTAATGTTAGACCATCATTCAGTAATAGTTTTTTTTTCGAGCCATGTCATAGGTATAGAGGACATAGTCAATCATCCCTCCCTGGGATGGCTTAGTCCTGCCTTTAGGTGGTAATTTCTTATTTTTGGTTGTACATGTATGTCAAAATTTGTTTACTAAACTTTGAAATTAAACATTTTTGTTGCATTTCTACCGAAATCTACGCCGCAAATTAACTTTCACCTTTGATTAATAAACGTTGTTAGGCTAGTGAAAATTGTTGTCTTTTATTTAAATTAATAATTTAACACCATTGTCTTCATAACAGTGGGTATGAGGGTTAGAATCCCTTAAGGCAACTCGGGTAAGTAATTAAGTACTCCTGACTTACATCTCCTTAGCCTACCGATAACAGTTACAGAATCAATAAAAACTTTTTGTTTGTGCTGTAGCAAGTTTTAATTTTCCTCCACATTTCAATGGTTCAAAAAATATACCCAATACCTTTGTAAATATGACTTATCGTAATTTAAAGAAATGGAGTACTATTAATAATAACAAGAAGTTGCTGAAACTACTACAATAAGAAATGTCTATTTGAGAACCGCTGAAAACGTCGTACAATATTATATTTTTCTACTACCTATCAAAAACCTCTGCTACACCTCTTCAATAGCCTCCAAACCAGGCGGGTGTAAGCTCAAAGTGCTTTATTTAGGTTAAAAATTGACACATCAACATCTTAACATGATTAATGATATCATGAAATACAGAGGGGTTTATTTTTCTCTCAACGCGCCCTCATTAAAGGAAACTAAAAATTTAAATAAAATCCCAAGAAACTATTGAGATTCCTTTATCAATAAATCGTAGAAGAAATATAAGTAATATATATATTTATAACGAAGGCTTTATCGACAAGGGTGACAGGAAGTAGGAAAAACCACTATATTATAGAAAAGCTTTACGGAATCGATTCAAATATGAAAAATGATCAATTTTCCACTTCAAGTTTTTTATAGTATAGTCGCAGAGTCGCTTCCTTTCGAGCCACTTCATGGTTTGAGCAGTTTACAAATATGAAGTCCATCTGTCATCGGCTCTGCCGGAATAGGTCCCTTGAATATCAAAGGTGCCGACGCTTTATGTCGCTACTCGTTGGTTTGTTATACTCTGGTTTAAGTCTGTCATTTTATAATTATTACCTATATGTTAAATTGTCATATTAGTATTGTCTCATCCATTTATGTATTAATGTTAGTTATAGTCCTAGTTTAATATATTTTAATGTTTACTTTAAGCTATAAATAAGGCTGACGACCTTACATTACATTTTGTAATCTTTCAAGTAATAAATTGATTTGATTTGATTTGACAATTCCTCTAACATAAACCGAAAATCAGCCATAAGAATAATTAACAAAACAAGACCTTACTCAAGTTGTCATGGTATTTTCAAGTCAAGAAATATTTTAACTGCTCCCGAAGTTTCAGTTTCCGAACACAACATTATGTTCCTGAAAAGAAATCCAGATCTTTTTTCCCAGTTCTTAATTAATCATTCACATGATACTCGAGGCCATCAAGTACAATATAATTTCCCTATTCATAAGTTAACACTAACTGAACAAAATTGTTTTTACTCATGGATTAAGTTTTATAACCATTTACCAAAGAAAATGGAAATAACGAATGTTAAAATATTTAAAAGAAAATTATTTAAAATCTTATGTCACATGGAACCCTATAATATAAGTGAATATTATTTAAAATCAAAAACATTGTAACTATATTATTAAGTACTATACACTTATTATACCAAGCTGACTCATTGAAGTCTGCTCCTAACGTATGTCCCGAAAGTTTTGACACAAAATGTATGGGCCTAAAAATAGGTTGTAATGCTAATATAGCGAGATGGCTTTGAAAAGAAAAAAATGTTTATTTCCTTGACATTAGTTCGACATGTTCTTTTTTAAATTACGAAAAAGTATTTATAACTTGGTTGGACGAATCCCTAACGCTGAAATAGTTCGCATTTTTCAAAACCAAAATATTTCACGCAGAAGTATTTACCGTACTATAGCCGAATGTGAACAAGGAATTCCCTGTTTAAAACCTTCCAAAAAGTGGAAGACCAAGAAGTTTTACGCGAGAAAGAGCGGAAAGGTTGGTAAGAAGAGCAAAAGACAGAGTCGGGGTTTCTACAAGAAAATTAGCGCGTAAATTCCGTTCTTCAAAGAGTACAGTATCGCGGGAATTGGCAAGAAACGGTCAAAAGTATCGAAAAAGACGAAAGTGTCCTAAATATACCGTAAATCAATTAGCACGGATACCACGATGCTGTCGTCAACTGCGGATACATTTTTCAAATGAGAAAGTCATTATTCTGGACGATGAAAAATACTTTACACTTGCCAACTCAGAAATGAAAGGAAACGATGGTTTTTATACGGACAATATAGAAGAGTGTCCAAACAATGTTAATTATAAGGAAAAACAAAATTTGCTGATAAAGTTTTGGTGTGGTGTGCGATTTCAATTAGAGGGATATCCAGACCTTATGTGGGTCGAGTTAGGGGGGAAGCTATAGATGCGGAAAGGTATATTAACAACTGCCTCAATAAATTAGTTGATTTTGTACACCAACATCACGATGGAGATGATATTATGTTTTGGGCCGACTTAGCAAGCTGCCATTATGCAAGAGCAACTCAAAATTACCTTCATCAAAATAACATACCTTTCGTACCAAGACAAGATAACCCCCCTAATCTAACTCAGGCCCGCCCAATTGAAGATTTTTCGGCATTGTTATCCCGCAAAGTGGATGATGGAGTGTGGCAAGCCGGAAATGAGGACCAACTACGGCGTAGAATTTTTGGAAAGATAGGCGAAATAGTTGTCCAGAACCTAATGCGTGAGGTTCGCAGAAAATTGCGCCTAGTTGAGCAGCACGGGCCCTTTCATTTAATTTAAGTTAATAATTTTGTTAGTTACTAAGCCGTTAATTATAGCACATAATTAAAGTTGAAATAAAATTACGTATCATAAAAATATTTGGTTAAATATTTTGTGCCAAAACTTTCTGGACATACGTTATATGCACCCTTGCTCTGTGTGGCAGCGGGCTCCAAATGAGTCGTATACTTCGACGTGTTTCAAACAATTACTCTCTAATTTTGTTTTGAAATAAAAGAAGTTATTTATCTATCTATGGAACTTCTTTTCTCAAAAATTCACATTTATCTGGTTGAATTTTTAAGTTTGCATTTTGAAGTCGTTGGAAATCTTCTCTAAGACGAGAAAAATGTTCGTGAATAGTAGGTGAATATACTATTAAATCGTCCATGTAAACGAGACATCCTTCATTTAAAATACCCAAAGACACATTGGAATGTGGAGGTGGCATTTTTAAAAACAAAATGCATTCTAGTAAATTCGTAGAGACCATTTTCTACGGAAAAAGCTGTTTTATAAATATCTTTAGTTTGATGAAATCCTGAATGAGTCGTAAAATTACCAAATTGGTCGAGAAGAGTAAGAGAGTATTAAATCATCTAAACAGAGGTCATTGAGCCGACGAAAATCGATTACAACTCTCCATTTCTGTTGCCCAGAGGCATCTAGTTCTTGGGCACAAACTGGAGATGACCAAGAAGAAATTGAATTGAGGATGATTCCTTGATGTAACATTTTATTGATTTGCGTTTTCCCTTTCTCCTTATGAATTTGACGATACCTATACGATTTTGTAAAAATAGGTTTAGCTCCATTAGTATTAATTTGATGTTTAATTTCACTTGTAAATGTTAGTTTATCGCCGTCAAGATAAAAAATATCTTCAAATTCAAGGCAAATATTTGTCATTAGTTCTGCTTCTTCTTCAGTAAGATGTTCTGTACGTAATTGATTTTTAATATAAGCAACGAATTATTTAATGGTTCGGTTTTTAAATCGGAAAAATCAATTGTTTTTGCATCGCGTTTGTATTAACTACAGATGTGAAAAAATAACCTTTTTCGTTTACGCGGACTATTGCATTTGGTATACGGTTTTGCCGTCTATAGAGATTGTATGTAAAATATTTTTATTACACTGTTCGTTCACACACGTTGGCTTTCCATAATTTTGGAGACCATAGCAATGAATTGAACTCGCATTTGGCAAATAATGTCCGCTAAAGCCACGATTTTTCTTTTTCATATTTTTAAAATG
>JAEQML010056112.1:0-34636 GCA_016904865.1 Pissodes strobi
TTTTTTTAAATATAGAATTATATTATATAAACGCTGTAAAATTTTTAGCCATTATTTGATGAGTTAATTCTTTGACAGCTGTTAAACTATGTCAGTAGAGCAACTTAATATTTGCTACAAGAGTTTCCATCCAAGGTGAGATAATTATAACTAATATAATGTTTTTAAATTTTAGTTTTATTTTTTTTTAAATGGAATTATATCTAAATGCTATATAATGTTTCATCATTATGAATTTCTTTTAATGATTTTCTTGACAGCTGTTAAAGTATGTCAGTAGCGCAACTTAATATTTGCTACAGGAGTTTGCATTCAAGGTGAGATAATTATAATTAATATAATGTTTAAAAATTTTAGATTTATTATTTTTTTTAATATGGAATTATATATAAACGCTATATAATTTTTCACCATTATGAATTTCTTTTAACGTAAACATATTTGATGGTTGATTTTTTTGACAGCTGTTAAAGTATGTCAGCAGCGCAACGTAAAATTTGCTAAAAGAATTTCCATTAGCAATTCATTGCCTATTAATTGTGTCGTAAAAAAAACAGGGTCTTATCCATATTACCGAAACAGAAATTTTGCATTCGACGCTCGTTTCGCTAATCATGTTAGCATCATCAGGAGATGATTAAAACTAAACTTAAAATCTACCTAACTCTATTTTATACTAACTGTTCGCTTAATCAAGGGATACCAAAAAGAACAAATCCTTTAACCCTACTAGTCACCCTCCATCAATCAATAAAATGTAGCTATTTAAACTATTCTTACATTTAATAATTTCCATACTTTAGTATGCGTCTAATAATCTCCTATCAGATATATTATGAATTTGTTTTAATATCTTATAGGAGATTATTAGACGCATGCCACAGTATGGAAAGTAATAAAAGTAAGAATAGTTTAAATAGAGATAGAGAATTTATTCCGTATTTGTTCTTCTTGGCTGCACAGCAGAGCTGTTGTAAGTACCCATAATGTACTGAAGTATTAAGTACCAGTATTTTTCTAATTCGCTATAAGTACCAGTACTAAGTATAAGTTTTTTAAGGGATACTTGAAGAGAATAAGTAAGTACTGCTTTACGTGTATTTTTAAGTATTAAGACTTCAAGTACTAACATTTAAGTATTTACTACTTGGTACCTATATTTAAGTACCTAAGTACACATTTTAGAACTTAAATTAAGTTATTAAGTATTAAATATACATATTTTTACTTAAAGCGCTATATTTAAGTTTTATTACTCAGAACTTAACTAATAATCTAATTGTATTTAATTAGTAACTACTAAAAGTACTAAATCTAAATAATATGATGATAAAGTTAATATAACTTATTGGCTTTAATAAAAACTAACTTGTAAAAATTAGCATCACGCAAAAGCGTGTCTTCTCGGAGAATTTATTATCTGAGCATAAGAAAAAAGACGCTCTACAGGTGGAAGATGGCATAAATGGTATTGAATTTTATAAAAACTTTTGTCATTAAGATACTTTAAAACTTCTAGTTCACTAAGTGAAGTGGAATTAGGTATTTTTTGAGAGGAGGATGGAGATAACAAAGAAATGGTTTCTGGTGCTTCTTCTTCATCTTCAAAGTCAAAAAATGGATCATTACGTGACCGGGAATGAGAATGATTTATGTCGAATACTTTGTTTTCATTTTCTGTTACGAGACTCTACCTCGGACCCCACCCAAGTCTGAATATCTTTATTCTCGGTATTCCTTACTCAGCTAAACTCAGCTTACTCTTCACCAAAAAAAAACACAAATCGCAATCTTCACAATATAAATTGATGTCAGTAACGAGAAGAACGGTCTCAAACCAATCGTTTTAACCCTAGGTTCGGGCGTGTAGCCCAGCGAATTTCGCAAACTGGAATAATTTTTTTTTTGCGTCGTTGCCCTCTAAGCAGCGTTAGCAGAGTACTTATATCTGCGTTTTAATTTAATTGTGAAAAAATACTTAAGTACCTCATCTTTAATATATTTAGGGACTTGCAATATATTCAAGTACTTTTTGGTACTTAAGTGTTTAATGGTAAAATTTAAGTATTAAGTATAAGTATTTTGACAAACACTTAAAAAAGATAAGTATCTGTAACAACTTTTTCCAAATACTTAAAATAAAGTACTTAAAGTACTTTTTTACTTAAGTACTAAATTCAAGTATTTTGAGTACTCAGTACCGCAGCTCTGCTGCACAGTTAATATAAAATATAGGTAAGTAGGTTTTAAGTTTAGTTTTAATCATCTCCTGATGCTAACATGGTTAGCGAAACGCTAGTTGAGTGCAAAATTTCTATTTCGGTATTGTGGAAAAAATTATGTTTTAGTGCATTATGCCGAAGGTTCGAAAGCCCAACATAGTCGTGTGTAAAAATGATATTTTTATGTATGTTTGCTATAACAGAAAAATAAGCAGAAAGGCAAATATTAATTGTAAGATTTGATACAGAAATTGAGGCCAAAGATTACTTTATTACGATAGTTTGACAAATGTTTATGTGGTATAATATTAGAAAAAGTATTTCCAAATATGTGCCAAAAAATTTTTTTAAGCCAGGACATTCACAAAGTTTAGAAAATAAATTGTTTCAGGACATACAACATGAGTTAGCTTTAAGTTCCATGAGAAGGAAGTAAAATGCGAATCGTATAAGGTTCATAAAATAGATTATCAACTGCGATTTATTTACTTTGTGACCTTTTCGAACCTTTTCGACCCACTTAGCAACGTAAGGTTAGAATAATACCTATTGCCCACGTGATGAAAGTGTCGGCGAATTAAGCTTTATGAATTGACAAGTACTCGGGGCGACCACCTTCTAGATATCGTTGTATAGTCAGAGTTTAGCAAGCCCTTGATTTAAAATCTGTAATATATTCAAATGTGAATCTCTTATTGGACAAAATGGTAACATTGGTGGCCACCTGACAGGTCCATTTGTACCAATCCATTTGTTGGGGAAAATGGCCTGTAAATACTCCCTCACTATTTGGGAATTATGACTCGCAGCGCCATCTTGCTGGTAATATACATTATTTAGATAGGCGAGAGGGACATCGTCTAATATTTCCATCAAGGCGTTCTGAATTATAGCAACGTGTCTATTTCCTATTAAAGTACCTTCATAAAGAAAATATTTAAGTCTAGTACCAAAAATGAAGCACGACACGACACGGTAAATCCAAAGCGTCCTTGGCGCTCTCTCGGATAAATTACATGCTCGTTTTCTTGACGCCAGTGTTTCGAATTATGTCTATTCTGGACCCCAGCGCTCGTAAAATATGCCTCGTCTGACCATACCACCTTCCTTTCAAAATGTCTACAGTCTTGCACCATTTGCAGGTACCAATTGCAGAAATTTATTCTACGTTGTGAGTCACCGGAGTGCAAATGTTGGGCGAGTTTATATTTGTAGGGTTGGAATTTATCTTTTCTAAGTATTAATTGCGTTTTCGATTTTTTTAACCCCCCCACTTCCTCATTAAGTTTTCTGCATGACGAGGCTGGACTTGCCGTAACGAAGGCCACAACATTTATTTCGTCTCTGTTTTCCTTGTTGTAAGACTTGGTTTGTTGAAAGATCCGTACTCAATAAGGTTAACTTGGATTTTTTGAAAAATTATTTTATCTGCTTGCTGCCTCTCTGGATATCTACGAACAATGTTAAGAGATTACTAACACATGATGATAAATAATGGTAGTCAAATGGTAATATCTAATTACTAGTTTTTAATATTAATTATTACTATTCAAAATTTACTTGTTAAAATACAGCTCTGAAGCATCTTATTACATTGGATAAAACAAACTTTTATATCGTGTTTTTCGTAACTTTCGACTTTATTATTTTGTGCCATGATAAGCTTTTTAAGCACTATTAAATGGCAGAAAAAGTTCCAAATTAGCTTAGACACACGCCAATATTTAACAGCTCTTAAGAAAATTCTAAATGTCGCATGTATATTTTTTTCCGTCATCCATAACTATCCATGATTGACCTAATGCATTGATAATATATGCTGGGCGGCATCGTTAAGGTGAGAACGTTAAGGCGGTCGCGGTCCCGTCGCATCGCGAACCGTTCTGGGCTGGTCTCTCGATATTCTTTGGAAAAGATAACGAGCTCTCCCACGTGAGCGATTTGCAGCGAACGCGAACGCGAATCAGTGGCGATGCCGTGCGATTGTATTAATTTTTCGTACGGCATGGCATCGACAGAACTTCGCGTTCGCGTTCGCTGCAAATCGCTCACCTAGGACGTACCGTAAAGAGTAGAACGGGATGCTAGCTAGAACGTTTAGTGCGAATGCATACATTATAAAACATGGGAAGGAACTTCACCGCACGCGGTCGAGACTAGACAGACCGCGATGCGACGCGACGGGACCACGACCGCCTAAAGCAGGACGCCCACAGAATCGGCACAGACCGGCTCGGCACGGCCAGCACTGCCGGCATTCGTTATTAAACGAGATGCCATCCCGCGCTGTTCCGATTAAATGGGCGCTGCCTCGTTTAATACCGTACATAGCAACTTATGCCGGCCGTGCTGGCCGGTCTGTCCCGATTCAGTGGGCGTCCTGCTTAATGCGTTCTCTCCTTTAGAGAACGCGAAGCTGATATGATTATTTTGAGTATTAAAAAACGTAAGGATAGAAATAATAAAGATTTTTTTAAAACAATATTGTTTTGTTAATTACTGCTCATAAAACCCATATTCCGATACGCTTATGATATAACAGAGAGCAATTTGGGCAATTTATATGCCTTATAATAACAGCGGAGACTAAAAAAAATTATGGTTTTCAATTTCGCCCTGTATGTCGCAAACTAAGGAGGCTATGAAAATTTGGCTTCCGGCATTGAAAGTTTCACAAAAAAATAGTGTAGTATGCCGCAAACCGCATCTTTCTATCTTTTCTAATAAGGGCAGTTGTCCCACACTAAGCACTAGAAGATATCTATTATATTAACCCAACAAACATTTAAAAATTCATTTCGACCTTGGGTTTAGTGTCAATGAAATTAAGGTGATGAATGTCATCTAATGTGCTTCAAAATACAGGGTGTCTCAATTAAAAAATACAATTTTTGCTTTTAAATGTGCCATATGACAATAGGTGGTCTATTTTAAAACAACCTATAAAAACATGTCAAAAATTCTACAGCCCGTTTTTTTCAACTGAATGTACTTATTCAAAAAACAAAAAGTTACAGGATCTTAAAAGTGGGACAAACCAAATGATAACACTGTACGGTATTATGAATCAACCTGATTGTGCATGCTTAAGTCAGTGGTCGGAATTTAAATGGAATGCTATTGATGACAACCCACTTTTTGTCTTCTACTGTTATCCGAAGGAATAATCTTTTTCTTAGTTATAAGTAGACAAAAAGAGCAGAGCATATTTTTTCTTGTCTGCGTAAGGATGATCACACTGATCATTGATTTATTCGCAAGAGATTGATATTATTTCTATATGCTCTGATCTGTCTTGTCATTTAACCTTATATATTTCATACGATTTTCCCAAAAAAGAATTTGCATTTCATGGTGGTAAATATCACCGATTCTCGATTGTGTGATTTCTAAAGTCCAGTATTAGATTATAGTTGTTTGTTTTGATCCCTACGCCGCGCTGGTCTGTCCCTGACAGACAGTGTTGCCAGGTTCAGCCCATATTTTATCGGTATAGACGATCGTAAATTTTAGGTAGTTTATGGCAAAATTCGATAGACTGTGGAAATTTCCTGACTCAATCCTGCAAGGTCAGTGTTTTTTTAGTGGCGCATGAGAATACAATGCCGTTCGAATGGTTCGAATGTGTCATAAAATACTGTGGTCACTTTCTTTCACAATTCAATATAGAACCATATTTGTTTTAACTTTTATGTTTTTAAGCTGTTGTCATCAACGCAACGACTAAATAAGTGAATTTTGTGTCGGGGAATTACATAAATATATAACACATACGACGGGGAATTCACTACCACTAAATAGAAACATTAAACAAGTACCTCAGGTTAGAGGTAGAGTAAATACACCAAAATGAAATGTTTCTAACAGTTAAACTTTCAACTAACCAATAAAGGACGCCGCCATTAAAAATTGTTTAATTAATTTACTTAATACAATTGAGTTATACATGGGCACTAGGTAAATAGAAAATGAAAATATTAATAACAACATATTTTTTAACTTTTCGATTGAATTTTACCTTAAATCGATAGATCGGTAGAACATTACGGAAATTGGTAGATCTACGGAAAAATCGGTAGAACTGACAACACTGGTGACTGAGGCCGACTGGGCTGACTCGCGCAGACAAGCGAGTACGGACAGTGTAAACCAAAGACATATAAAAAAAAATTAGACCGATTTGTTTACTAAATATGAACACGCCAACATTGTTCCCCTTCTTTTCTTTCTTATAAAATAGTAGGCAAGCCCTAGTATTACTTACCGCTCCTGCGGCGTTGTTGCCGATGACACTTAAGAGTATGTCTGTATCATGGAAAATCGGCAGCTTGCTTTTAATAACGTAACAGAAAAATTACATTTATTAGAAAATAGAGCATGTCAAAATATAAGATTTTCGCTTTAAAGTATACCGTGCAGATTATAATACTAACATATAAACATTTATAATAGAAAACTTGAATCAAATAGAAAAAACAAAAAAAATATTAAGTGTTATACCTATTTTTGGCAAATTTTTAGTGTAACAACAATTGGAATTTTGTAAAACAGTATATTGTGTAACTAATAGGAAACGCAAAACATTCCTGGACGATTGTGGCAATTGCTGGACGAGGCGCAGCTGAGACCAGCAACACAGAAGTCCAGGAATGTGCTTTTCCTACGAGTTGCACATAGGCATATTAATAATTGGAATACGTATTTGTAAAAATAGAACCAAATATTACTCTAAATAAAAACGGTGTTTTAAATTTAAACTCAACATAATATCAAGTTTTGAATCGAGCGAGCTTGGAGTTTATTACGTAACTACGGAAACCACACCTAAATCTTGCTTTTGATAAACGTCAGAGCTGACAAACAAGGTGTTTAAATAGGAGAAATGTTATATTCCCGTCCTAGGACGGAAATGTTGTACGTACAGTTATTGCATGTTGCCAAGCAACGAATACAATATACTGAAATCATGACTTTTGCGGTGAGAAAACACATAGGAAAGGTATAGTTTTTCGTCCGGTCGGATTAAAACTTTTTTTTCTTCAAACGTCAGTAAATCCGTCATTACTCGACTGTGTAGGCGGCCGTAAAGTTTCGTTTTTCCTCCGCCGGAGCTTTACTTTTCACTTTTCCGCCGGCGGAGGTAAAAATGTTGTCATAGCAACATAGATACAATACAAACAGACAACAAAATAAGCGTCAACAACTCAAGATTTATTAAACTACAATTTGTATTTATCACTCAATTTGTGACTGCATTTCTAAAAATCACTAATTTAGGAACAAATTGGTTATTATTTAATCCAACTTACTCAATAACTGCTTATCAATACGGAATTAAAACGCAGTCGAAGACGAATCTTAAAAAAATAATTATTGTTGACAGTGTCCACTGACAGCTTTATGTTACATTATATTCACCGACACCGGTCTAAGCAAGGCCACCTACGACCGTGGTCTAAGCCGCCTTGCGAACCCATTTATCTTTAATAATAATTAGATATTATTACTATTAAAAAGAGATGTTTTTGCATTAATTTGTCGACATTTGAAGAAAAAACAGCATATTTTATTTGGAGGAAAAGTTACTTTTCATGGCTTGCTCTCTATTACCAGCCTCACTCCGTTCGGCTGTTAAACACGAGCGCGCCATGAAAAGTATCACTTTTCCTCCATATAAAATAATATACTATTTGTTCTATTCTATATTTAGACATTCTAAAAAGGCGTTTTTGCCCATTAAAATGTTGCGCAGTTGTTACAGAATTACGGTTTGCACTTTCCCTCTTTACTTCTTAGGAGCTATTCTGCCATATAAATTTTAAGTACTGTTAGCTGTCAATTTTTTTACATATTTTGACATTTTTGGCAGCAATGAAATGTATCAGATAGTCTTTAAAAATACAATCGAATTTCTTTATTTTAAACCGTTCGGATTTAAATTCTATAAAATTATAAATTGTTTAAAAGATACCGAAGATTTGCAGCATGACATCGATCAACTTTTTAAATGGTGTAATGAAAATTATTTATACTTAAATGTCGAAAAATGTAGAGATATTTCTTTTACTAGGAAAAATAACCCTATCTATTACACTTATAATGTTAATTTTGCTAATTTAGAAAGAATTTTCTTGGTTAAGGACTTAGGCATTTGGTTTCATTCTAAATTGAACTTTTTGGATCGTATACAGATGGCTGTAAACAGTGCATTAAATATGTTACGTTTTATGATTTGTACTTTGAAAGATTTCAATAATATATGTTGCAAGATTTATTTTGTGCTATTGTTGGATCTGTAGTGGAATATGCAGTTCCAGTATGGTGTCCATACTATTCTACCAGTAAAAATGAAGTTGAAAGAGTGCAAAAAAATCTGAGATTTATTGCATATAAATTGGGTATAACATATAATGTAACTATGATGATATTATGCAACTTTTTAATCTTCGTACTGGATTCTAGACGTCAATATTTTGATTTATGTACTCTATTTAAAATAGGTAATAAAATGACCAATTCTCTGGAATTACGGCAGCTGGTGATACTCCATCGTCCACAAAGATCTCTTAGAAATTTACACACATTTATTACATATCATAGGACTAACTACGGTGTAAACACTCCATTATGTCGAATATCAAAATTGGCGAATGAAAATACAAATAAAAAAATATAGATTTCTTTAATATTAAAAAATGTTATGGAATCTTACAAGACCTAACTGATTGTGAGTTTTAATCTGGGTGATTAAATATTTTCTTTTATTGTTTACCATCTAGGTAATTATATTATTACAAATTATATCAAATAATACTGAATATATTTTATTTCTTATTGTTAATAATTTATTTACTACTTGTTAAATAGTTGCATGTTTTTGTTCAGTACTTTGTGTCTCTTTTTTGTATAAGCTAAAAGCGTTAATAAATTTTCCATTCTATTAATACTCTAATCAATTATCAATTAAACGTAAATTGTTTTTTTCCCGAACTGTAACTAAAAATTTATTTTTTTTAGTTATGTGCATATTTCGATATTAATAAATTATTCTTTTGTGTCTAGTCATTTTCATTTTTGTGATGGCTTAGTATTTTCTGCTTGACAGCAGGCTTATTTAAATGTTACCTAGACTTTAAACAGGTGCGCCTAAAATGTTATGCCTATGGTGCTCCGCCCGCCTGGAGAAACATAGTGCAGGCGCGTCATTGTGGGCGTACATAAATGAAACAAAAATTAAATCTTTGGCGCGCTTTGGCCGCCATCTTCATTGCTTTTCATTAATTATTTTCTCCCTTCTTTACGTTAATATTTCTAATGTTGGCATGCAAACATTTGGTAATTTATGAATGACCTACTCCGTCCTCCGTCTACTCTTTTATATGTCTTTGGTGTAAACCTTGTAGTTTCAAGCAGTCGAGCCGGCCGTTGAGCAGCGAGCCGTCCCATCCAGCCGAGTTGGACAGAAACATAACGAGAAATCTCGCGCCAGTTTTTTCGTTTGTTGTGCTAGCACATATTATAGGTGTAGGTAGGTATAGGTTGGTTATAACAATAAACAATGGTTATAAGATAGGTTAGTGTATAACATCAGTTTGGCTAGTAAAATTATTTATTATAATTACTTTTATTTTGTTGTTATCTGCAATAAAGTCGTAAATTTGGGTGAAGAAATTAAAATGTAAGTACGTTATACATATTTTTGAAGTGAAAACTTCTTTAGGCGCGTTTTGCGTTTTTTTGCGGGGGTTGAATGAGACCGAGCCCTCATGCGTCACGCGTCACGCGTCATGCTCGGATATGTAACGTAACGCTCCTTCTACTGGTATGTTCCCATATAGGTAGAGGGCTGAAATTTTCAGGGGATGTAGCCGGGGTAAAAAGAAGATCCTGCACGAAAACGGGACCCCGTACCTCTCCCCAGGGAAAAGGAAAAATTTAAATAATCAATTTTGGAAGAACGGGAAGAGGTACGGGGTCGAAATTTTTATGGTAGGTGCGTCTCATGGGGGGCCACCTTAGGCCATACGGGGGGGTCTAATTTAAGGGGGGATTTTGGGGGAAAACCGTTTTTCGCCCATATCTCTGCAACGAAGGCTCGGATCGAAATTCTGACAAACGATGACCCCGCTTATTGAAGTTTTCAGTTTTGTCGTGCGGTCTAAAGCACACATCAAATTTTTTTTTTATTTTCCGAGGAGTCTAATAATTAAAAGCCAGTCAATTTCAACATTGAAAATGTTTCTGTTATCCTAATATAGGGATTTTCCTTTTAATAATGTCACAGATTTAATGTCAGATCTTGAGACGACCAATACTGATCATCTTTTTCTTTAGGGATTTAGATAAGGTTTTGACTAATTCGCATCTTTAGGATTTAGACCAAATGTCGGCTATTGCTGGGCAATGTAAGAAATCTCCAAGTATTTGGACAAGATTTCGGTCAATATTAATCATCTTCAAGGATATTGAACTGGTTTTGGAGAATGTAAGATATTATAATGTATTCTGACTAAGTATCGACCAATACTGATCACCTTTGGCAATTTAGGTATTGACTAATTCTCTATGTTTCCGCTATTGCTAGCCGTCTTTAAGGATCTTGAACTGGGATTGGCGAATATAAGATTCCTTCAAGGATTTAAACTTGATTTCGATATAAGTTAGACACCTTCTGGTATTTAGACCAGGTTTCGATTAAGGTGAGAGCAATTTTCAGCTAGTGTATGACATCTTCAGAGAATTAGATTAAGTATAGGGTAATACTGATCATCTTCAGGGATTTAGATAAGGTTTCGACTAATACTCAAAATTGTCAGGATTTAGACCAAGTTTCGGTTATTGCTGGGCATCTTCAAGGATTTTTAACTGGTTTTGGCCAATGTAAGAATATATTCAGCTTCGACTAAAGTGAAGCATTCTTAGAGATCTCTCCAAGGTTTCAGCCAATTTTGATCATCTTCAAAAAATTAGATCAAGTTTCAATCAATACTGATCATTTTCAGCAATTTAGATAATGTTTAGGCTAATTATCAATATTTTCAAGATTGATGATGTTTCGGTTATTGCTGGTCATCTTCAAGGATTTTGAACTGGTTTTGGTCAATTGTGAGACATCATTATGGATTTAGACCAAGTTTTGGCTAAAGTAAAACATCGTCAGATATCTAGATAAGGTTTTGATCAATAGTGTTCATCGTCAGGATTTAGACAAGTCTTTGACTAATTTTCAATATCTTCAGGATTTAGATAAATTTTTAGCTACTGCTGGTCTTCTTTAAATATTTTGAACTGTTTTTGCCTGAGACATTTCCATGGCTTTAGATTAAATTTCAACTAAAGTGAGATACCTACAGAGATTTAGGCAAGGTTTCGAATAAAATTAAACATCTTCACGGATTTAGAGTTGGTTTCAACCAATACTGTTCTTCTTGTTCTTCTTCACTAGTTATCAACATTTTCAGGGATTTTGAGTCGCTTTTGACTAATGCGACACATCCTCAGAGATTAAATTGAAAGAAAGATCTTCAAGGATTTATATCAAGTTTGGTAAGACACCTTCAGAGAATTAGAACAGGCTTCGGTGCATACAGATCATCTTCAAGGATTTAGATAAGATTTCGAGTAAATCTCAGCATTTTCAAAATTTATACCAATTTTCAGCTGTTGCTGAAATATAAATAACTTTACTTCGATACAAGTTTAGCATTTTTAGGGATTTGAGTAAAGTTTTGACTAATGCTGATATTCCTCAGGGAATTTGACCAAATTTCGGTCAATACTGATCATCTTCAGAGATTTAGATAAGACTTTGACTAATTCTCAACATTTTCAGGATTTAGACCAAGTTTCATAATGCTGATCATCTTCAAGTATTTGAAATTGGTTTCGACTGAAGTGGCTTCAGAGCAAGTCTCGGCTAATATAAGATATTTTCAAGAAATTAGATCATGTTTCGGCCAATACTGATCGTCTTCAGGGATTTAGACATGCTTTTGAGCAATTCAGGTCATCTTTAGGCTTTGAGCAAAGTTTCTAATAATTGTGGACAGCTGTCATGTATTTAGACTGGATTTTAGTTAATACTGGTCATTATCAGGGGTTGAAATATGGTTTTTGAACAATGCTGATCATCTTCACAAATTCAGATTTGATTTTGAATCACTCTAGTTATTTTCAAGGAACTGGACTTGATGTAAGGTAATGTAGCACATATGCACGGATCTAGACCAAGCTTCGTCTAATGTGTCAACTTTCAGGATTTAAATTTTGTTTCATCTAAAGTTACGACAAAACTTGACTCATCTAGATCGTATCAACAAATATCAATAACTAGGATCAACATACACCGGTTCAAGACCGATTCAAGATCGGTTCAAAGCTGGTAGGCTCCTAATGTTAATTGCTGGGCATGGGATTCAGCCCCAGGAGCAATATAATATTAAATTTTAGACTCCCTGAATTTCGGTTTAAACCTGATAAGCTTCATACATTTGGGTAATATTATTTTAAGGGTTTTAGTTATTGTAACTATCTTCAGCAATTTAACCCAGACCTCTAGTTGTCGTCTGGATGTATCTAGGATAGCGCAGGTTAGCTTAAGTTAGAGTATTTGCAACTGTTTGTTAGATAATAGTTGGGGCTAGCTTTCGTCAGTTTGTGCACTTTTGAGAAGTCTATATACAGCTGATACAGGTCTGATACAGCTTTATAAAGCGTTAAACATATCTGTATACAGACCCGTATAAAGCTGTATGCGGTTCAGGACCGTTTTAAAGCGGTTAAGAACGCTATACTAAAATTGCTTCTTTTTGTGTAAAAACTACGTATTTTCACTACAATAACAACAACTATCAACAAAATAATGGTATGGCTATGGGTTCAGCACTATCACCTTTATTAAATAATATTTTTATGAAAAATTTTGTTGAAAATTATGAATTTAAACCTTTAATTTGGTGGCGTTATAGAGATGACATTTTTTCAATTTACCTGTATAACGAATATTTTCTTAACGTTTTGGTAAAACATATTAAGACAACAGAACCTACAATCCAATTTATTATGGAAGAAGAAATTAACTAACAACTCTCATTCCTTGATATTCATGTTAAAAAGAACTTACATAGTTTCGAAATCAGAATATACAGGAAACCTACAAACAAACAGATATTTAAACTTTAAATAAAATCACCCAATAATGGTTAAGAAGGGGGCCGTAAAAAGTATCTATGATCGAATGAAAATAGTTTGTAATAATCAAAATTTTAATGTAGAAAAAGAAATTCTAAATAATAATTGGATCAATAATAACTATCCAACTGATTTTGTTGAAAAATATTTTATGGAATTTGAACAACCAAATATTAGAGAAAATCAAAATAGACGTGTTACGAACCTGTTTATTTCTTATATTCCCGGTTTCAGACTAAATATAACAAATAGGTAACTTATTTAAAATTCGTGCTTTATTCAAAACAGAAAATACCCTTGGTCCTAAACTAACAAAAATAGAACCACGCAACGAAAATCAAAATAAAAGAAATGTAATCTATAATATCCCATGTGAATGTAATAATTTTTATATAGGCGAATCCAATATACTATTAATAAAACGTGTAAAATATCACCAAGCCAAAATTGAAAATAAACAATTCCACAAAACACATATTTGTCAACATACATTTGATAATACTAATCACATAATACAATGGAACGTTTCTAGTATCAAAAAAATGTAAAATTAAAGAAAGTGCTTTAACATTATTAAATAAAGATGAACATGTTGCTTTAGTTTCTGTCAATTTTAATAAAGCCTAGTTGCCTTTGCTAAAACCTGAAGCTGATAAAGGCCATCTAAAAAGTTAACTAAAACTAAAACAAAAGTCATTGAATTCTTTCAAAAGACATAATACTTAATTATACATATATAGCACCTCAAAAACTCAGCAATTACTGACCTAATAACACCTCCACATCACACTAACGTAACAAACCAGTAGTTAAACGTTATGGCATTATTATTGCCATCTTGTCAAAGTAATTTCAAAACTTGACAAACTGAACTGTTGGTAATTACTCGAAACCTTATCTAAATCCCTGAAGATGATCAGTAAGTATTGAAATATACTTGCTCTAATTTCCTGAAGATTTCATATGTTAGCAGAAACTTGCCCTTACTTTAATCGATCTAAGTGTCCGAAGGTGGTTAAATTTATCGAAATCAAGTTTAAATCATTGAAGCTTTGAAGACGATCAGAAATAGCCAAAATTTGGTCTAAAACATGGAGATGTTGAGAATTAGTCAAAACCTTACTTAAATTCTCAAAGATGATCAGTATCTATAGGTCTAGAGGACTCGTAAAAAAATCTTGCCATCTCATAGGCGCACGAGGTTATTCTTACCATATTATTATTGATAATAGTGATTAGTTTAAGACGTCAAAATTAATTACAGTTTTTTTTTTATATTACAGTCTTATAGTACAAAATATGTCATATAATAATAATATCTCATTTTTATAATAAGGCTAGTGTTCTATGATGTTTGTTGTATGTATTACATAAATATGTTGTAGTAATAAGTAGAGTTCGTTTCCCGAAGGTTTTGTATCTACATCACTGATGACGTCACTTAACTTGGAAAAAAGGGTTTATCGTAGCTAATCCGAACATAAAATCTTTAGCGTTCAATTTTTGTATTTAAAGTTAGGCTATATTGAAGCAAGTATATTCAAAAACGCTCTTTATAGCACGTTAAGAATTATTGTTTTGAAATAAAAAAATTAATTTAGAATGGAGTTCAGAGAGGTATCCGAAAATATAGAAAATAGTTAACCGCGTATAATAATCACCAAATGCAAGAAAAATATAAGAATGGTTAAAAAACTCCAGATGTCTTCAAATTAAGGGTCTGGCGACATATAGGTTGTGTGGATTTTGCAATTTTTTTCGCTAGAAAAAGGGGTGTCCTATAGAGTAGTTTAAGCCAAAAAAATCAGAGGATCCGCCACATTTAAGCCGAAAAAATATCCGCGTATTGAGCTTAAATTGCCCTAGAAGGGCAAACTTCCACTACGACTTTTCCAGGTGTAACGTGAAAATATTGAAATTGTAACGTGAAAATACTGAAATTTTAGTAACCGATACCGGGGGCCTGGCACAGTGTTTCCAAAAGTTGCACATTTTCTTATGGGGAATAACAGTGTTTGTTTACTATTTAAGTATATTTAATATTACACTCTACGCATGACCCTTCGCTCGCTTCGGTCGCTCCGAAGGCGCAACCAAACAAAACTAACCCAAACTAACCCAAGACATGCCGGAATTCAAAAATAAAATAAAATTTGTTTGTCTTCATTTGGGTATGTCTTGGGTTAGTTTGGGTTAGGTTTGTTTGGTTGCGCCCCCGGAGCGAGCGGAGGGCCATGCATGAAGTGAGATATTTGACGAATATATACATACAAAGGAATAGTGTACGGCAGATGTTCCCAGGATCTGGCCCGCTTTATCCCACCCCTGCCACACAGTCACGATAGACGGCACGAACGCACCGGTTCGTCGTACAACTGGAAACATCTAGAACACCGCTTTACATGAACTCCTTTGTCTGGCGCACTGCATCGCACTGTGGAACCCACTCCCAGGACGCATATTCAAATGTAAGAGGCAAGATGTCCATTCGGCTATGCCGAACATTTCTTCATATGTAACGTGCACGATAGCATTTAGTCGGATGTCGTGACTGCTACATAGAATCAACAAATAAGTCTTCAATTATTTAAACACTTCATGCATGGACCTCCGCTCGCTTCGCTCGCTACGGGGGCTCAACAATCATGAACTAGCCAAGTGCTAACCAAAACTAACTCAAAAAAAATATTTTTTTATTTTGGGTTAGTTTTGGTTAGTTTCTGTTTGTTGAGCCTCCGTAGCGAGCGAAGCGAGCGGAGGGCCATGCATGAAGTGTTTAAATAATTGAAGACTGATTTGTTGATTCTATGTAACAGTCACGACATCCGACTAAATGCTACCGTGCACGTCACATATGAAGAAACGTTCGGCATTGCCGAATGGACATCTTACTTGCTACATCCGAATATGCTAATTAACTATTCAAGAGCCGTGTCAATCAACGTCTTCGCACACACACCGCTCGTCGAGCACCATAGGATCTCCCTTTAGTGTGTGTGTTACTGCCATAAAACAAAATCATTCACCTAAATAAAAAAAGAGTAGAGACACTTATAGCCCAGCTTATTCACTACCAGCTGGTCATATCTATCGAAATCGGAAAGTTGGAGTGTCGGACACTGCGCCTAACTGGAAGTACCCTGAGCGGTATAGTTCCAGAGTTAAATTTAAAATGAATTTTCGCTTCAAAATCCACGACAAATTCGTCCGAAGCCTCGGCTATCGCCCTAAAAAGTCTGAATATTTTAATTAATAATAATTTTGCCTTTTAAAATCGTTTTTAAACGGATGTTAGACGATAAGAAGCATATTTTAAATTAAACGAACTGCCAAAAGTATTATTCAGATGCCCAGACATTTAAAACAATATTGAGTCATGATCCTCTTCTTAAATTTGCAAAATTTTCCAAATCAAAGGATGCCGCGGCAAGATGACCAGCTGGTAGTGAATAAGCTGCGCACCATTTTCTAATGAATTTTGCTAACGAAACTACAGTAATCGTCTGGCAACAGTATGCCTTCTTAAAAATCTCTGTTTCGGCTATTGTGACATTTGACAGTAAAAGGGAGGATGGATATTTACAAGTCAAATTTAATTTTGTTTAATGGGGCTATGAGTCGCTTTAAATTAGGACCGGAACAAAACGGAGGCCTCTCGTTCGACGCAAATATCTCCTAGTTAATATTTTCACCCAAAAATTGATTTTCAAATGTGTTTTGTCTATATTTCTAGTGCTTTTGTGAAGTGGTGCTGAAAACTTGTGTCAAAACTGGAACTTTGGGGGAATTTTTTCAGCTCAAATGTAGCGGATCCTTCGATTTTTTGGCTTAAACTACTCTATAGGACACCCCCTTTCTAGTGAAAAAAGAGAATTTGCAAAATCGACAAAACCTATATATCCCCAGACACTACAAACCAAATAATATAAATAACAACACAGTTCGGCAATCTCCAGTAATCTCCGAAATTTTAAAGTATGTAAAAAATGTTAGGTGTTTGTCAAGGGTCAAAGTGTATTTAATATATCCTGCCACCAATCACGAAACTGCCTCCCCGCTAAAAATCAAGTAAACATCGCGCTGTTGCCCATTGTCGCGTATTTTAAATAGCTAGTGTATATAAAATATACACAGTATATTTATTCCGGATTTGCCTGTGTAAATAAAATAGTAAATAATAGAAGACAGTAGAATTAAGAAAAATAACAAAATTGAGTATTCAAGAAGGAAATTTAAATATGTAAATATAGGAAACTAGACAGAAAATAAATTAGGATTATTGGGAAAAAAATGTGGCAACATCTAAAAATATGCGAGAACATTTTTTGCCCGCATTCTTTTCATACAGGTTCTTTCATTTGGCTAATAGTATACACCAGATCTGATACTTTTATTCATAAAAGAATGAAATAATTTCACAAGGTTAGGGATTATTCAAAATCTTTTTATATTAAAAACAAGTCGCTTAATGTTTTGAAGCAAATATGTTTATCATATATAAATATATTATTCCAGATGTTATACCCGTCTGATAACATATTTCCCTAGAACTGAGATTAATAGTTAAAATTTTTGACATATATTAAAGCAAAAGCTTAATCTTTTAAGTCAAGGATATATACCATATTCCAAATCTTATACTTCTATTCATAAAAAATCTGGAAAATTCAAATATTTTTATTTCAATCTTTAGTTAAAACCTTGAAATCCATAGGCAATTTTTATATCCAAATATAATATTCCAGTCATTTTAATATTAAAAGCCTGATTAAAATCCTGTATACATTCTAGGATTAATTTAATTCTATGCCATATTAAAAAGCAAGGTTCTGATCTCTAACACTTCACAACGTCAGAGATTTATTGAAATCTTTTGTATATTAAAAACCAATATCTTTAACCTTTGAAACCAGAAATATTTATCATATATAAATGTATTATTTCAGATATACCCTTAACTAAAAAGCTTGTAAAAATATTTCTCTAGTCTGAATATTTAAAAGCATAAGCTGAAAACCGCGGGCATTTCTCATATTCAGAATTATATACCAAATGTTACAGTCTTAAAAATAAATTATTTATCTTCAAGGAAATCAGCATTACCAAAACCAGGTCTAATTCCCGCGAAGTCTGAATTCCTGAAAATGATCAGAATTGACCAAACTTTTACTATATCCATGAATATGGCTAATATTAGCTCTGGAGATGTCTTACATCAGCCAAAATCTATTCAAATTCTTGAAAATGTCACATTAGCCGAAACTTTGTCTAAATCCTGAAGATGTCCAAAATTAGTCGAAAACTTGGCAAACTCTCTGAAGATGTGCAGTATTGGTCGAAACTTTGTCTAATTTCCTGAGGAGGTCTTATATTATCTAAAATCGGTTCAAAACCCTTGAAGATGTCTTACATTAGCCGAAACTTCGTCTAAATCCTGAAGATGCCAAGAATTATTCGAAAACTTGTCAAGATACCTGAAGATATTCAATATTGGCTGAAACGTGCTCTGATTCCCTGATAATGTCTTACATTAGCCAACATCAGATCAAAATCGCCGTAGATGTATTACATTAGCTAAAACTTGGTCTAATTCTTAAAGATGTTCAAAATATATGTTACATTACCAAAAACAAATCCATATCCCTGATGAATTTAGTCGAAACATGGTCAAAATTCCTGAGAATGTCTGTTTTAAATCTGAACATGTCTCACTTTGATCGAAACCTGGTCTAATTCCCTGAAGGTCTCTTACATTAGACGAAACTTGATATAAATCCTTAAAAATGTCTCACTTTTGTCAAAATTAAATTCCTTAAAGATGTCTGTAATTGAAACTTCATCATATATTTCGCTGTCTAAATCCCTGAAGATGACCCACAGTAGCCGAAACTTGACCAAGATCCTGAATATGTATCATATTAGCGGAAACCATTTAAATTTCTTTGAAGATGATTAGTTAAAATTTAGCCTAATTACCTGAAAATGTCCTATTCTAGTTAAAATTAGTTTAAAATATCTAAAGATTCCTCGCTTTAGAGGAAACCTGGCATCCATGATGATGCCCTACATTAACCTCAAAATTAAATATAAATGTATATCTCAAATGCACGAAATCTTAACAAGTGGCAGATAACTTAATTTAAAATACAGTAGTCCACTTGCTCGAATATTGATAGACGGCATGTGTCATATGTCAAATTTGACAAACGATATAATAAACACAAACACAAGTGATATAGCCTACAAAATAGAATAGCCCACGTGACTAAAAGATGACATGTGACAGGTGCCTTATAATTTATATTTACCCATACTCAAATACTTTTACATAATATAGTGGTTTAAATCTTGATAGATGACGCCATGCTCTGCATTAACCGAATCCTTAAAAATGATATAGCCCAATTAAACCTATAAAATGCTATTCGCTCTGTCCGTCAGGGTAGTGAGGGAAATGACGAACGATCGTGCGCGCGAGTCGGAAAAATGTGGAACTTTATTTAGCTACCATACCGGACAAATATACCTACACGTGGAATACATCGAAATCTTTGATATAATGGGTTATCTTAGATGCTGTGTCAAAAATTGTGCGAATAATACGAAAAAATGTTATATAAATTTTACTGTTTTCCAAAAGCTAAACATAAATTAGCTCAAAGCTGAAAGTGGATTGACGCCGTAAGAAAACAAAAGTAAGTATCATAACTTATGATCATGTCCATTATGCCTATTGTGCAATGAGTGTGAAAAGTGATTTTCACACGCGTTGCATACTATACTTTTTCTACGACTGCAAAAAAAATATTGATATTATATAATATTTATTATAATATAATATGCATCTTGTCTTTAAATTAAAATTTATACTTTACAAAGACCATACAAACACTTCTACAGCAATTTATGTAACTAGTTGATGAGTAGGTATTGAGATGCCAGGGCTGGGACACGCCCTACCCGGGGCGTCCTTTTAGGGTTTCGTCCCTCATTCTAGGGTTTCGCCCTTAATTTTTGTAGTTATTCTTTTCCTATCTTTGGAAAAAGGCGCCATTCACCGGCGCGACGGTCTCCTCTTATGGTTTTGCCTTCCCTCGGGGGATCAAATTTTTACATATTCGGAAAAGGGAGCATCCGGGGGTGAAGCCTTAAATTAGGGCTCCTTGAGGCCCAAAGCCCTGAAATGGGGCTCCTGGTACGGGGCTCAATTTTCATAGATTTTGCATATTCGGAAAAGGGAGCATCCGGGGGTGAAACCCTAAATTGGGGCTCCTTGTGGCCCAAGGCCCTGAAATGGGGCCCCTGGTACGGGGCTCAATTTTCATAGATTTTAAAATGGGGCCCTCAGGGGCGAAGTTTTTGAATGGGAAGCCTCATATTTAATACATTTGGAAAATGGGGCCCCAGGAGGCGAAACTCTAGAATAGGGCCTATGGTACGGGAGTCCCATTTTTTACAGATTTAGGAATGGAGCTCCCGGGGGCGAGGCCCTAAAATTAGGTCCCAAGCCTTAAAAGGGTACCCCTGGTATGAGAGTACCAACCCCTTAATTGGGTCACCTTTTTTTATAGATCTGGGAATGGGACCTCTGAGGGCGAAGCTCTTAAACAGAGACGAAGCCCTTTAATCTAAATACCCGAATAAGCATGTGAAAAGTGTACTTTGCACACGCCGTATGCAAAGTATACTTTTCACACGATGTTTGAAATGTCAGTTTTCAAGAGCAGTTGTTAGTGGGTTTTTGTTTATTTTCACGGCAGTCGTAGAAAAAAATTCTCCGATTGATAGCAAATATTAATTTTGCGGACACATATCAATCAGCAGAGTATTACTTTTCCTGCCTTGGCAGCAAAGTAAGTACTTTCCTGCCTAGGCAGCAAAATCAATAGTCTATATGGGAATAAAACGTTTGACATAAGTTGTCAAACTATAATTATTATGGACATACACATTTCCATAGCAACCAACCGTTCCAACAATTGCGATTTCTATCAAATTTTGTTTTAATTTATCACTTAAGGAAAAATAAAAAGATTGGGTATTGTAATAATTGCAAATATACAATATACATATATCATTTTAAACAATCGGAGAAAAAATTATATGTTCAACTAGGCAGCAAAGCAGATTGACTGCCTTAGCTGAATTCCTAAAAGCTGCGGCAGTCAATCTACTACATTGCTGCTTAGTAAAACAAAAAACTATTAATAAGTTAATTTCAGTTTGAAAAAATAAATTATTCTAAATCGTCTTCATTCAATATTATTATTATGATATTCTCATGTTTACGCTTTCATAACCTACAAAGTTTTAGTATTATGCTGAATACACACAAAATTGAATATCGAACTTATTTTTTTTTTCAGTCGAATTGATAAATATTCTCATATGACAACGTATTATCTGCAGAAGTAATTATATTGCATTAAAGTCAACAATTTTTCTTGCATTTTCACTCGTTTCCAATGTACTTGACGTGTTACGTATCTAAGAAATTCGCCACATTTGTAACACCAGATGTCGCGTCGCGTAACGCACATAGCGAATAGCTCAAGTGGCCAAAATTTCGATGCGGGGACCAAGTGCGGAGTGCCACAGAAAATCAAACCATTTGATTTTGAATTGAAAATTCGGTTATAAAAAAAAACTTGCCTTTGATGGCTTTCAATATTAAAGCAACTATTCAAAACACTTTCAAATACGTATTAATTTATTTAATCGAATTTTAGAATGTGTGTGTAAAGCAGGCAAAATCCTTCAAAAAAACAGAAATCTATAAAGTAAAATTTTATTCATGGAATTAGTAGATAGGATTATAATTTATAATGTTTTAAATATGTATCACTATCTTCTTTATTGTGCTTAGTGAATTCGCGAATTTCAAGTTAAAGCCCAAGCTTGCATTACTTGGTCAATTTATTATATTTTCCATTATGTTGGAATCATCTTTATGATATAAATCAAAATATTTTAGATGGCTTGGAGCTACCATAAAAATGCCTTTGTATAAATTGTGATTAATGATACTCTCCGAGAGTTTCAAGTAGAATACAATAGAGCTTGTGTATATTTGCTACATTTCATTTAACATTTAAAGCGCCGATAAACGAAAACAGTTTAACTTAAACTACTTTATAAGCAATTAATAGCATGGAAGAAAAATCTGCAATGATGTATAATATGACAAAAATTCTTCCAGTACCGAATTCGACAGAAAGAGGTGAAAGTTTTAAAACTAAAGTAACCAACAAAATTTATTTTCAAAATCTACTAGTTCTCCAAGTATACCTGCAATTTAACAGTTATTAGAAACCACACATTTTCGTGCCTCAACAGATTATTAATACTTAAAAACATGTCTGTAGGTTCTATTTCTCTTAACTGTTTGAACGGCTTTTTCAGAACTGAGCCCTGCAGTGTCATATATTTTCCGAGCTTTCTTCTGAGAAAGTAGTATCTTAGCAAACGAGCAAACAATAGGAAACTTGAACGTAAGGCTAACAACCTAAAGTTTAGCTTTTGCACTTCTCAAATTAGATCTGGCTAGTTTGGACTAGGATGCACAGCAACTTATTAAGTGGTCTTAGAAATGATGAATAGAAATATGTAGTGAAAATAAATTTAATAAAATTATAACCGTTAAGCGGAAAGAAAATGTTTAACTGACTGTTAACATTGTGCTTTGAATTGCTTAATTTTTTTATTCTATGCTTACATTACTAAAATTTATATGCTATTACTAGTTAAGAACTATGTTATAATAAAATAATATAAATAAAAAAAAATAAAATAAAATGAAAATAAAAAAATAAAAGGAAAATAAAATGAAATAAAATAAAGTCAATTAAATGTTTCCTAAATATTATTTTTTAATTTATAGTTATAGAAAATATTTGTATGCCAATTCTATGTCCGATCATTCAACAAAATTGACAATTTAAAGCGTCATGAGAATTACAGAACAAAAACCATGATTTTCAATCAATGTTGTAGGACCTCAAAGTTGGAGAAGGCTCCCCAAAGACGTCTTATGGATAAAGATAGAGTCCCCAAACGACAAGCCAAGACCTCAACAAAGGAACAAAGGGTACAATTTAAGCTGCACCAACTACCATGGCCAAACATGTTAAACTTGAGAGTTTAAGAGAAGAGAATGGTAAGTTCACTTTAGATTATAATCATTTCCCTTACTAAAAATAATTTAACTTGTTTCAGATCTTTCGATCTAATCCACAAGAGGTTGCCAGGATTGTGATCCGGAGATATCCATCATCAATGGATAGAACATCTAGGCAGTCTTCAGCACAAGGCTAACAGGTGTGTGGAACAAGAGGAACCTGTTAAAGTAGTCAAGATTTCGTCCCGAACCCGGATTGCTACGTACAGACTTTCATTAAATCAGGAATCCAACAAGTGCGATGAAATTTTTGCATAATCTTAAAGAAATATTTGCCAGACTAGTAGGGAATCAAGTCGTTAGATTTGGGTATATTAAAGTCGGTCTGGAGCTTTTTGCAGACAAACGTATCGGAGGAGGTTAAGTTCCAGCTGGTGAGTGAGGAAACGGATGCGGAGGAGCTGTCTGATCAAGTTTCTCATAATCCTGGATAGAAAACCTACAAAGTTCCAGAAAAAGACATTGATGTGTATTTTGTTCTTATTTTTATCTCATCTGATTATCTGAATTAATAATATTCTGGTAATGTTATTTTCAGGCTTTATAATGATTTATTCTGTATTCTGAACAATATTTTTCTTTTGTTATAGGTTAGCCCTCCAGCAGCTCCTTCACCTCCACTTATGCATCAACAAAGTTAACCCACTGAAACATCATCATATATTTCGCTGCTTAAATAGATATAATTCAAGAGAGCTGTTTGCAACATCCAAAATCAAGATGTAAAATGCTTTATGTGGTCACTGGTCAGCCTTAGCTTCCCTTCATTCAGTTCATAGTATGGTTCTAAACAGAGTCACGAACTATGTGTCTTTTGTCAATTAACTGAACTTTACAGGTATGGAATTCCCGATTAAACTGAAAGATATTTCCATGTTTGAACTACTCAATGATATTTCTATCATTGTTTACGGCTTAGATAAAACTTTTGAAAATGACAGAAATACATTGAGGTTATTGGTCCTTTATACTCTACAAAATCTCGAAAACCCAGATATGTTATTTATTATTAATCAGTAATTAGGTATTACCATTACTGTTTACTAAGAAGCATGTATCGTTTAACTTCATGTTGCTCATAAAGAAGGGAAACTCTTGTATGATGAGTGTTTGGTATATTTTTCAACTTAACAAAAATTTAAAGAACATGAAAAATGCGCCCGATAATTTGGATAGAATCGATACATCTAATTACTCAGAAGACCCAGATGGTCTTTCTGTAATCAGTAATAGGCAGAATGAAGGATACTTACGCAGGAAAAATCGTGTGGGAATTCTTTACAACCGGAGCGAAAATATATTGTATAAATATAGCCGGAGAGTTGACGAAAAAAGCGAATGGCGTACCAGACTATGTAGCTAAAAAATAGCTTAGTCTTGACTGTAATTGATGTAGCAGGTACACGAATTCATCGTGAGATGAATATTTTACGGTCGCAATACCATGATATGTATGCCGAACTGAAAAATAAGGTGGTATTGTCATGCGCGGATTCAATTCCCGAATATACAGCGTGGAACATAGAGATATAAATTCGTATAAAGAATCATTGGAAATATCATGAAGCTAAAACTGATTAGCGCGTTCTTTGTTATATTTAGTCAGCTAAACAAACCCATTTATTCAGTGGGTTATAAGTTGTTATGTAATATATTTATTTATTTTATTTATAATCTTTAATTTATATAATATATTTATTTACATAATATCCTTTTATTTCTATATTTATTGTATTCATTTATATATATATGTACTGCATCATGCTTTATATATTTTTATACCACACTATATTTACAATTATTATTGTTCTTATATCTACACCCAAAATGAAACATTTATATTTCGTTTTTTGATTAGTTGTTTTAATTTCTTAGTCTAGTTCTATGTGTTGAAACTAACCCAAACTAAATTCAAGTGACGCTCATTCCAAGAAATACAATCTCTAGTGCGCATATCGCAAATAGTTAAACATCTGCTTTCATCTTCAGTAATTTATATAGATATATCGTCCAATGTAGAAATTTGTATCGCACCATCCATCATTAATGGTTTTGAGAAATTGGACGAGTCTAGGAGATCGAGTGAAGAAGCCATATAAGCGTCACCAACATGTTTCAAAATAACTTGCTGATCTGATGCAATAATTTTTATAGCATAATAAGTTTCTCGAATAAACAAATCTTGTGGATGTTTTAAATACCTTGTTTCACTTCCATTCCATACTAAGTTTTTGAAATTAGAAAATTAAATTTATTAGTTCTCATAACAGTTTAAATCTTTTTCCAATTCAAACAGTTTTTCAAGATGTTTTTGAATTCGTTTAAACAGTATGCCCCCATAATCGCAAGATTTATCGAGTCTAAATATTATGATATATATGTTGCAAAAGACTTGCAATATTTTATACATTAATATTCTTAACATGATCAAATTTTAATTTTACGACCCATATAAGCTGAATCACTACGTTCTAATTTAAGTATTAAACCTTCTGAAAATTCTTAATTAATAGTATTATATGGTTTGAACAGATTTCAGAATCTATAATTGAAAAGTTTCTTTTACATGTTCTTTAACATAAATTGTATCCACATCTTTAAGCTCTCGATAAAGAATCTGATTCAGCTATAAAAATACGTATTATACAGGGTGTCCCATTTTTGATGATATTACGAGGTATCTTACTTACGATAAAGATAGAGAGTTGCAGTTTTCGATGGTTTAAAAAAATGTTCATAGCCCGCTTCGTTTCTGAGATACAGGGCGAAATTGAAAATGATGCATTTTGGGACCCACCCTCGTATCTTCGTTATCCTTTAACACATCTCAAAGCCTCTTATACAGTTTTTACGTGTGACGTAATCAGATTTTACTGTCAGCTCTTAATTTTTAGCCATAAATCCAACTTATATTTTTTTATGGAATAGTTTTCTTTCCTTTAATTGGAAATTTTATAAGCTTTACAAAAGCTTGACACATGATAAGTATTTTAAATAATAAACCTAAAATTCATAATTTCACAAAATGTGTCCCTATAAGACATTCTTGGTGGCTATAGTGTAAACATTGCCTTTTAAACAGTGGTATAATTATTGGAACAATAGAATGATAATTTCTTATTGGCAAAACCTGTCAGTTGCAAAATTTATATTTTCTGTGCAATATTGTATTTTTTACGTTGGCTGAAAATGAAAATTATACATAGCAATGAAAACTCCCATGAAGCTTCTCAACTATATTTCAGTAGGTTTGTTTGAATATTTATTTACCTTTTGACTTATGTGGGTTTATTTTTTATTTAAATATCATTTTAATTTATAGATACCCAGAATGAAGGTAACCTGGTCTTTTATTGGTTTCCAAAATAAAGATAAAATCGGAAGAACACGGAACGTTTATCCGATCCCTACCAAAAATGTATAATAAGGAAAATCGCGATCGAGACGGAATCAGCGTTCTAGGTTCTACCAAATTTTCCTTTATCCTGGAAAACATTAAAATACTAGGTTTAATACCGACTCAATAACATGGCCTTAGTGCTCATCGTGTGACGTCCTCGATCTCGGCCATGCAACTTTAATCGATTAAGGGGATATATACACTAATATCTATGAAAACTATTAATAATTAACTTATTTTAAAGAATGCTGCTATATGACGGACTTCTTGACAAATCCCAAAAGTTATGTTTGAGTTTTGGTTTAGAATTAGGTGTAGTATTAAATGCAGGCTCCCAACTCCCCTACAGGCTGCAAATTCAGGATATGTGTTTATGTATAATAAATTGTTTTATACTAGTGAAAAAAAATGTTATTACACATAAATACATATACTGAACTATTCCACACCTTCTCTTATTTATTATTACTTAAAATAATTTTAAAAAAAAATCGAGAAAGAATATACTTTAGTAGGTATAATGTAGGTATGCATGTTATGCAGTTTCAAATTTCATTTACCTAACATCGAACCTAACATAGTGTTTAAGTAAGTGTTTAGATATAAAAACTATATATATTATAGAACAAAAGCCATGAAAATACATTTGATAAACAATTCAAGAAATAGGTCCCAAACTAAACAACTTTTCATTGAAAAGCAGTGCCACAAATCTCTCATCATCCTTTAGCAAACCAAACGCATTTCGAACATATGTTAAAAAGGTATGTTTTTCATCTATATGGGGATCATCATATGTTTATTACAAATACCCACTATAGTTTGAGGATGTGGTAGAACAATACAACATAATCTCTTAAGTATTTGTATGCATTTATGCATATAGACTAATAGTATAGAGAATAGAACATAAATTTATTGTACTACTTGAATACCTATAATACCTATATCTTTCCTTTGCAGTTAGTTGAAAGCAATGCTAATTGTTCGCAAATAAAATCTAAAGCATGTACTATTTTGTTATAATCAAGATTTCGAAAATTTTTAGTATATTTAGCGAATGTTTGATATAAAATACGAACGTATTGAAATAATGAACGTTCTTACACAATCCAAACAAATATTTTTCTATATCTAAGACTTCATTATTATCTGAATCAAAATGATTGTATCAATTTAAAAATATGAGTTAATATGAATGAGAAAAGCAATATATTAAATTCATTTTTCTGTTCCGTTTCAGAATATTACAAATCTCAAAATAATACAAAAAATATCTCTATTGAAGTTTATTTCTATACACTGGAAAAAGAAGTAAGTATACAAACTAAAAATATTATCTTAGAATAACCAAGGTCTACAGCATGTATTTTTTCCGCTAATTCTAGGACTAAATGTTCATATTAATATTTGTGCGTATGGCCTTCGTTTTTTTCATGCACCTCTATTCGCTATGTGCGTTACACGACGCGTCATCTGGTGGTACAAATATGGCGAATTTCTTAGATACGTAACTCGTCAAGTACATGGGAAACGAGTGAAAATTCAAGAAAAATTATTGATTTTAGTGCAATATAATTACTTCTGCAGTTATATGAGAATATTTATCGATTCGACTGAAAAAAGGTAAGTTCGATATTCAATTTTGTGTGTATTCAGCATAATACTAAAACTTAGTAGGTTATGAAAGTGTAATCATGAGAATATCATAATAATTATAATAATACTAATAATAGCATTGTGAAATTGATACGATTAAAAATTTAAATCATGAAGTTTTTCTGAAATTAGTTTAGAACGAATGAAGGCGATTTAGAATAATTTATTTTTTCAAACTGAAATTAAGTTATTAAATATATTTTTTCTACGCCTGCCCTGAAAATAGACTAAACGCACTAACTACTCTTGAAAACTGGACATTTCAAACATCGTGTGAAAAGTATACTTTTCACACTCTTATTCGGAGATTTAGATTAAAGGACTTCGTCTCCGTTTTAGAGATTCGCCCTCAGAGGTTCCCTTCCCTGATCGTTAAAAAAGGGGGCCCAATTTTAGGGCTTCACCCCACCAGGAGCCCTTTTTGCGAAACTGTAGAAAATGGGACTCTCATACTAGGGGTCCCCTTTTACGGCTTGGGACCCAATTTTAGGGCTTCGCGCCCGGGAGCTCCATTCCTAAATCTGTAAAAAATGGCACTCCCGTACCATATGCTTTTTACTAGGGTTTCGCCCCCCCCCCCCCTCTGGGCCCCATTATAGGGCTTCACTCCAGGGGGAAGTATTTTTCAAATGTGTCAAATATGAGGCTCCCAGGGCTTTGACCCACGATGGCCCCATTTTAAAATCTGTGAAATATGGGCCCCGTACGAGGGGCCGCATTTCAGGGCTTTGGGCCTTAAGGAGCCCCAATTTAGGGCTTCACCCCCGGATACTCCTTTTTCCGAATATGTAAAAAATGGGTCCCCCGAAGGAAGGCAAAGCCATAAGAGGATATCGCCGGTGAATGGCGCCTTTTTCCAAAGATATGAAAAGAATAACTACAAAAATTAAGGGCGAACCCCTAGAATGAGGGACGAAACCCTAAAAGAACGCCCCGGGTAGGGAGTTGTTCCAGCCCTGGCATCTCAATACATACTCATCAACTAGTTACACAAATTGCTGTAGAAGTGTTTGTATGGTCTTTGTAACTATACATTTTAATTTAAAGACAAGATGCTTGATATATTATATTAGGTATAATAAATATTATACAATATCAATATTATTTGCAGTCGTAGAAAATTATAGTATGCAACGCTTGTGAAAAGTGATTTTCAACACTTGTTGCACAATATACTATTTCTGGATTATAAGTGCAATGAACAAGATCATAAGTTATGATACTTACTTTTGTTTTCTTATGGCATCAATCCACTTTCTGCTTTGAGTTAATTTATGTTTAGCTGTTGGAAAACAGTAAATTTTACACTCACAATTTTTCGTATTATTCGCACAATTTTTGACACAGTATCTAAGATAACCTATTATATCAAAGATTTCGATGTATTCCACGCGTATTTTTGTCCGGTATGATAGCTAAAGAAAGTTCCATATTTCTCCGACTCGCGCGCACGATCGTTCGTCATTTCCCTCACTACCCTGACGCACAGAGTGAATAGATATTTAAAGATATGAGATTCTCAGTATACTGTGACCAATGTCCAGTAAACGGCCATAATAGAATTTAGCAAAATCTACAGGGTGTTACTTTTTTTCGGGTGTGACTCTGTGGCGTAGTAAACATTTTCGTGGGTAAAGCTATCGCGATCCGGAACAAAGTAAATTTTGCTAAAGTGTTTTAGCCATTTACTAGATCATGGTCACAGCATACTATCTACCAAATTTGAGTTATATACCTCTAGAAATGTGCGAGGTGTATGAAAAAATCCTAAAAAATTAAACTTTAATACCCTTTATCTCAAAAACGGAGGCCTTACGCACACATATTTATATGAACTTTTTATCCAAAAATGAGGCAAAAAATATATCCTGCATTTTTAGCCATGAATTAAATTACACCCTGTATAGGTTAATTAGACAAAATTTAAAAACAATTACAGGCCACCCTTAATGTTTTAAATTACACGTTTCGAAATATGAAAATGTGATCAAATATGTTATATATTTTAAATTAAATTGTTTTCGAGATATATACGTTGGAAAATTGATAGTTTAAAAAGGGAAACTGAATGAATCAAAAAAATTTAACTTAGAGAAAAACGTTTTGCACATTTTTCACATCGTTTGAGACTAACTTTCTGTTTGACCAACAGCACAAGACATCCGTTTTTTTTTTGTTCATTTACGGCTTAATCGGAACTTACAATGCTGTCAAATAATAAATTAAAAAGTCAGAGAAACTAAGACAGGAATGTGCAAAACGTTTCTTGGTTAGTTTAGCTGTTTATATTCTACAGCATGCCAATTTCTGTAAAATATCAGTTATACTCACATCTAAAACAATTTAAACCATCTATCAAAAAAACTCTTAAAATATTATGCTACAACCTGTATTTTAAAAATATTTTTAGTTTTCTTTAAGATGAGTTAAATAGGATGTATGTACAATGCATATTAGAGAATGTTAACAAAAACCAGTACAAATACCTTAAGCCTCATTTTCACAATGTGTGAACAGCAAAAAGTCTAAAACGCCTAAACAAACTAAATGCTCTAAGTAACCATAGAAAATAAAAGTTAGCATATTACCATAACAATAAACTAATACTTAGCTGAAAGAACTCCGAGACAGGTACTTTTTCTATTTCTTGGCAAGTTAAAAACGGCTTTAAACTCTTCGTTCGAGCAATCTGAGATAAAAAAAACACTAGGGCTGTGTGAAGTTTGTATTCTCTATCATTAATTCTTCGAGGTTCTTTTAGCTACGTGAATACCATGTCACAATTTTGTAGCTTTTGGGGACCATTTTTGTTCTTCATGGCGTCGGATTTATATATTTTCTAGTTTTGTGTAATTCTTTTTTTCCCGAATACCAAAATGACGAAATTGTAAGTATTCGGATCATTAGATTTGTCTGACGTAAAAATCAATCAATCCGTCATCTTTATCGATCGATGGTCCTGGACAGCACATGCACTTGCACTCACAGGACCCCTAGCAACCTTATCGATCAACTAAACTAGGTTAATATATTAATATATTGCCGGCCATCTAGAAAACATGTGGAGAGAAGTGCGTGCAATCAGATTCCCGGATTCTTGAGTCAAGATGAATAAAAAGATATTGATATTTAATTTTAGTAAACATATTTAATTTTATATTTGATTTGTGCTACGATATATGTTTAGACAGAAACCTAATAGTTTCAAAATATGCATGAGATATTCTCATTTTAAGAAACATATGTTTTAATTCCCTGATTATTTTTATTTGAAGAATATTGCCATCTTATACTAAATAAAGTGAAGCGAAGATTCACTTTAAACGGAGAAAATAAAATTCTTAAATATTTTTTTTATTTTTTTGGTCAAAACTTAATCAAGTTCATTGAAATATTTAAGAATATTGAACAAAGTATGTAGCTTATTTTGAAAGTAAATCTATCTGCATCTTTGATTAAGATTGTTCGAAATTCTAAACAAAAATATGTTTTTAAATCAATAAAATAATTTGAAAAATTCACATTGTGCTTTTAAGAAAATGCATTTATTCAAACGAAATATATTTTTTAAAAGGAAGTATCTGTTGACTTAAATTTAGTAAAAAAAAATAAAAAAATGTGTATACATAAATGGAGTATTCTTTTTTTTATGTGTAGCAACACTGATAGTATCAGTTCGCTGGACGCATCTTCTCAATTCGCGTGAACAGATCCTTTTCAATGTTCAACACCAATTAGCACCAGAATGCTGCAAGAAACGACACTATCGCCACGCCTAGACAGTTATTACATAACAGACCTTACATCCCACCCTGAGACTTCCCTGGCACTATACCCCGACCATACGGCTATCTACTCCCACTCCCCTATTGTGAAACAGGCGGTAGACAACTGACACATACACACACATGACGCAACTAACTGGCTACTATGCAACCTAGGAAGTGTCATTCAATCATACGGCTAAATCAGAATTAATCGTATTTTCCAGAAAGCGTGCTAACCCAAAAATTACCCCTATAAACATGGACAACATCCTAATCACCCCAAAGACAAAAGTATTATACCTCGGCATTATATGTGACGTGAAACTAACTTTCAGTGCACATACCGAATACATTAAAAACAATGACAGACTAATCCTAGACAGAATAAAACCCCTAATCAAAAGGGGCTCCTTCCCAAGTCGTAGCAGCAAACTGTCTCTCTACAAAGCCATAACAAGACCTTTCTTGCTCCATGGCGCTCCGGTATTATGCTCCATGGCGGAGAGGCACCTGATCAAGTTTGAAGTTATTCGAAACAACAAGCCAAAGGCTGCTTTCCTGACGGGTCGCTATATTAAAGTCCAGGAACTACATGCCTGAGCTTACATAGAGTACGTAAAAAATTTATAGACAAAGTGGCATGCAAGTACATCGGTCATAGTATTCACGGCTCGTCAACAAGAACGTATATAGCCGACCAAAGATATGACCTGGAAGTAAAGCTTAAATACAGCCACATAGACAATATGGGTACAATTTTCTACCTGGAACCTAAAACCCCCGTAGAGATTCAGTATCCTGGTATAAGATCTTTAGGAAAAATAATATTCAATTCATTTTGGGGAAAATTCGGTCAAATGGAGAGACAGTCGAAGACAAAATTGTCAGATCTTTCATAGATTTTTTTGGAATTGTCTAGAATTCCTCCTCAACCGGTGATTCCCATCATGCATTTTTAGCAAGCTATGTAGAGAGGGGGAGAGCTACGAACACTTGAAAACGTCAATGTAAACATAACAGCATATTAATTTACAACGGCATAGGCTAGCCTTGAGTTATATTCTTACCGTGAACTATTGCAAGAAAGGGATCTTAATTAGGACTCCCATTCTGTTAGTTTTATTTGCTCAGAAAGGCTGTCAGAATTTGGGCTAGGAAATTTTATAAAGGATATGACACATGAAATAGAGGGTTATAGACAAGGCAACGACTTAAACGAGTTTACTTCTGGTTGGCCCAAAAAGTATGCTCTTAAAGTTTACTCTACTGTTGAGAAAGAAGATAAAGTAGTTTGTAAAGTTAAAGGTATTAGACTAAATTGCAGTGCTGCCAAATTGGTTAAATTTGAAGTAATGGAAAATTTCATTTTAAGCGAAACTGAGGTTTCTCCATTTACTATTATTTCCAAAAATATTAGACGAACAAAAGAACGGGGTAGTTACGAAAGAAGAAATGAAAAAATACAGATTTAATTCAACCAAGCGAAATTTTTTGGAAAATCGTGATTCGGTCCCCAATGATTATAAAAAAGCTAAAAAATTAAGATAATTAAGACTAATGCCTTTTCAGTTTTTAAGTTCCTATTCCTCAAATATTTTTAAGTTTTTCAACTCAATAAATATACCCCACTTTTCTCTAGATATACAGGGTGTCCGCAAAAACCAACTAATAATCTCATTTACTCTCATATTTCTACTCTCTAAACTATATCAAAGCTAGCAGTGTATAGAGGTGTATCAGCCGTGTTTAAAGCTGTATCATAGCTTTATCAGAGCTGTATCAGCCACGAATAAAGCTATATTAGAGATGTATCAGCCCTATATAATGCTGTCTCTCTCTGACTCTCTGTCGGTCTGTAGCTGTTCACGTTCAAAGATAAATCATAATTTTTTGTTATATCTTTATCGATTTTTTTAGGACTGGAGGCAAGGTTCTAACTATTATGATCCGATTCTGATCTGGTGCTCATAGTGTTCTTATCCGGTCCTGATCCAGTCCTAATCCGCTCTGACCGATTCTGATCCGTTAACATCCGCTGATGATTCGATTTAATACTATCATGTTTGCAATGTCTGAACAAAGATAGTCAATTGCATTATGTTTTCCTATACGAAAGTAGTTTTTATATACCCGTTATAAACTTTTTATCTGGTCATATAGAGATTATAATATCCTATATCTGTTCATGTATATATATATATATATATATATATATATACAT
>JAEQML010056113.1:0-34634 GCA_016904865.1 Pissodes strobi
TTAGAAGGACTAGCCTTCTTTTTCCCGGTATCAATTTTGGACTTTACCTGGCGTTTTATTCCATACGGATGGAATTCGCGTTGATGTTGGCGAGCTCGGGTTAACAGAGCGTTGGCTTCGTCTTCGTAGTAACTTAATTCATTAAAATCGCGAAACTTTTCACTATTCATTCGACATTGTACGCAGCCCTCTGCGTAGTTTTGGGATCTGTTTCTCAGTTTACGGGCCGTGTCGTCTGATATTTTCGAGGAGGTCGACTCCATCGAGATATTCGATATATTGGACATCGTGTCCTCATCGTCAGAGTTGTCGCCCATAAGGGCAGTTCCCGGGGTTTCGTCCCCGGAGACTAAGAAATAAGTAGCACCTGTAATATGCTAGTGCTATTTTATTTTTAATATCAAAATAAAACCTAAGTATGAATATTATTCACAATGGGCCGGAAAAAAAACAAATTCCGATTAACTGATAAGTCACCGTGAGAGAACCGATAAACCGCTACGATGTACACCTGTAGGTGTTTCGAACCGAACTCGTCAGACCTTAGCCAATGCTCGCATAGGACAACAACGTCGTAATGCACATCATGTAAGATTCCCTCCAACTCCTCAACTTTGTTTTGCAATCTTCTTATGTTTAGAAAAAAAGTGTGCATTGCCTTTAGTCTCCCATGTTCCCTTTGGATCGGTGGACCTTTCTTTGTATTAGGGATTGAGCATGGGTGGTTTTCTGATTCGATGGAGTTGGAGGGTATCTGGGTGGTCTTTGAAAATAAGTTTGGTTTGCATGCTTGATACCTGATGATTGGTCAAGGTCCAAATCAGAAACTGACTTATAAGATCTATTTTTAATTTGGTAAATCTTACTTGAGTGCCTTATCTCTTCCTCAGTAAACTCAACGTGAAACCCCACTTTTCTAACTGATTCTGTTGGGGATGGAAATCTGTTTGGAAAACTTGATAATTTTGGTAGCCAGTCATCCCTTGTTTTTCCTAGAAGGTGACGGAGTCTCTCTTCATGTGACAGTTTAGCAGTCTCAGGTGTCAGTAAATTACTAGATATATATTTTACACAGCTAGATTTAATGTGTTGAGGATACAAATTGGACCTCAAATAGGTGAAATCTTATTTGGGATCAGAAAAGGAATCCATAGGAAAGAACCTGGTAAAGTTTCCATTCTGATAGAAGAACTTCTTTAGTCTCAAATTCAGCTGGTATACGCGAGAATTTAAGAAGCGTTTATTATCCCTATATGCCGGACCTATAAATACCAAAATTGTATTTTTGAAGAACTCTTGACATTCCTTTAGATCATGAGTTGAAACTGTTCCTTTTTCGGCAGCATAAGATCCCAAAAACAGTATAACGAAATCATTCTTGCTTAAATTTGGTTTAACTGAAATCATAAAATTCATTAGTTCTTTTAGGGTCATCAGCTTATCAGGATAATAGCTATTAATAAGGTAGTTAAGTTCTGAGTCAAATACATGAGAGAGCCCCTTAATATCATTTTTATTGCCAAACAAGTAGATTTGATATTTCGACTTTTTAAGTTGACTGTTACTCGAAATTGGTTTAGAACTATTAGAGTTCAGATATCATTTCACAGTATCTGCTGTCTCTTTACTTATAGTCAATGTATTACCAGTTTTTGTATGATCAGCTGAATGTTGGTGATCTGCACACCAGGTTAATTTTGTTTGTGATTCACAAGATTTAAGATGTTTACTCTGCTTTGATGGAATTAACTGATCACTTTTTCCTTCTCCAATAATACTCGCCTCAACCTGTCGAATTTCCTGGATCAAAGACAAAGCTTCCACTTCAGTTTGTGTCTCACTATCATTTTGTAGATATATTTTAGTTTGAGTTCCAACTGTTGTTTGTTTTATAATTTTGTCAGTTTGTGTACCTGATGTTCGACTACTTATCCTAGTGGTCTGGGATGATGTATTGTCTAGACTTATTGCTGTTTGTGTTGAGGCGGTTGTTGTGGTTCTGTCAAAACGTTCAATAATCTCCTTTTGCTCTTCAAGTTGCTCTTGAAGCCTTTTAATTTCAATATTTTTCGATTCTATTTCTTTAAGTAATTTTTCCTCCAAGTCAGCTGCCTCAGTTTCAAAGGTTTTTGAAGTAGATCTTATTTTTTCAATGTGCAAGTTTTTAATTTTTATTTCTTTTTTTAACTCTTTAAAATTTGAAAAGATTGATTTTTAGAATCTTCTGATTCAAAAACATCTATGTCGATAGCCTTAATTTCACAGCTTTCAGAACAGTAAATTTGGTTTTGAGTTATTATTTTGAAGTACCTTTGTCTCTTGCAGCAACTGGGATGAAAAATGCTATGGCAAATCACACATATCCAGTTTTGATTTGGTTTATTTTTACAGCACTTAAACACCTCAGACATTTTATTGAAACTTAAATGAAAATGTTTATTGAATGCAAAAGTTAAAATGATTTTTCTTTCTTTTTTTTTTTTCTTCTTTTCAAACTTAATTCATTAGAACAAGCTGCCTTTTTGGGTAAAAATATACAGTGTAAATACATACAAACTTTATAAAATTTCATTTGCCCTCCAAAAATTTGTTTTGCTTGTATTTGTAACATATAAATGATTCAAAATATGACTCTTTTAAGATAAAAGGTGGGACGCTTTTTATTCTTTAGGCTGGAACTCTTAAGTAAGCTTTACTTAAAAAAATTGACTAATACCCTAACTATAAAATATTAGTAAAGCAAAACTGCTTGTTGTAAATCACCATTCAAATAGCTGGATTTCCTGTTTTAGGAACCTTCCCATTTCGTACCAACATCTTAAAGAACTTGGGATAAAATCCTCCTCAACCACGAAGAACAGCAAAAGGTTGGTCGTAAATGATTTAGGAATATCTCATAATTTTTACACATTTTAAAATAAAAAAAACATTAGAGGGTTTTTTTTGCACCGTCAGAAATTATTGCCAGATGAAACGAGCAGTTTTGTAAATGGATCATCCAGTATATCTTAAAAAGAAATAAAAAAAATAATTTACATGTTTGGGTTAGTTTGTTACGGAGACGTGGAAGGGACAAGAATATTTTGTCATTTTTTACACACAAAAATACTTGAGTTATTGAAGTTTGTACTTCCGTCTTGTGGACCGTTTTTTCTTTATAGATTTTAATGCAATTTAATCGTCTGATTTACGCTTCGGAATATCTAATCGCCTAAAAAGCATAAAAAAACAAAATCTATGTCCTAATCCAATCAAATTTATCTAACCGCCGAACGACGGTTGATTTAATTAAAATATTAAGAAATTCCGATTTGCAAACAGCCTGATCTAAATCCTATCAACTTCTTTTAATTAGTGGATTACGTACTTATTCAAATAGTTTTATCTCGACGGGCCCAGTTTTTCTTCACTTCGTGCCTCTTAATCGATTTCCGTTTGCCACAGTGATGATTGGGTATATTACTTCCTAATCGATACATAATCGACTTTCTTTTCTAAAAAAATTTGTTTCATCACGAAATTGCGTCGGATTTAAAGACAATAAATAATCGAACAGTTAAGTAATAATATTATTTGATTTTCGATATAAGTGTCTTACCCAAACCTTGATGGTTGTTCGCATAAATTGAAGATATTATATAAGAATATATAAATATGGGAGTCCGGCCCTGTGGAACAGAGTTTATCGATATCGATAAAAATGTAAACGAAAAATGTCGCACTATGGCGGTTGTTGACATCACAATTAAGATCTATTTACCGTTCGACAGTAATAAGGTCTTTCGATATCGATTAAAGTAATTTAAAGGACAGATGATTAAAGAATGCAACCAAAATAAAAATATCAACTATAATAATAATAATAATATCCATTCACTAACCTAAATTAGGAATGTTTTTTATATCAAAATACAATAAATCAAAGATTTACAAGAAGGCATCAATATAAAGTCCGGCCCTGACGATCTAACTATCGACGGTAATAACGTCTGTCGTTATCGATCAAAATGATTCAAAGGACAGTTGATTGAAGAATATATGTGTCTAGCCCAAACTATTATTGTTTTGGCATAACTAACCGGAAAGCACGTCAGCCATAAAGTTCGATCCTCTGGATTTAAATTCCAACATTAATCAATTTTATTCATATCGATAAAAATGTGACGCATATTAAAAGGAACGAACAGTTGATTAGATAATTCAAATCAACCGAAACTAACCTGAATTACGATACGATATTTTGATATCAAAATATAATAAATCAAAGATTGACAAGAAGGCATCAATATAAAGTCCGGTCCTGACGATTGAACTTCCAACTTTCGGTTCGCAACTGCTGCAAGACATTCTCGAGCTTTTGGCAACATTGTAAAAACAAATGTTTTGAAACTGACATTTACCGTTGTTTAATTTTAGAAAAATTCTAAAATCATGTGCCTCCTATTTTTTTCATATACTACCAAACTTGGCAACAATGCCAGACCTCTCGAAACCGTTTGCAATCTGTGGTCAACACCGAGAACTATTAACAATTATTCGTTTTTATAGTGTTGCCAAATGCTCAAAAATTAATAGAAGATAAAGTCCACTTCTGTCGACTGAATAACAGACTTGACAATGACATCAGATCTTTATAGGACGTTTTCGCGGTCCGTGTTGTTGCCAAATGCTCAAAAAATCATTGTTTATCATGAAAATAGAAGATTTACGCTTGGCAACAACGCTAAATCTCTAAAGAACGTTTAAACATTCTTTGTTGTTGTCAAATGTTTAAAAGTAATTGTTTATTAAAAAAAAAAATTATCATGTTAATTCAACAGCAACAAACATGGCAACAACGCCAGATCTCTAAAGGACGTTTTCGCATTCTCTCATGTTGCCAAATAATCAAAAATCATTGTTTGTAAAAAAAATAAAAGATTTACAAGAATGCAACAAATATAAATTCCAATTTTATCGATTGAATAGCAAACGTGGCAGCAACGCCAAGAACATTTTAGCATTTTGTGTTGTTACCAAATAATGATAAAAATCATTGCTTATCAAAGAAATAGAAGATTATTTGCACTTGGCAACAACGCCAGATTTTTGACGAACTTTTTCGCATTTTCTGATGCTGCCAAATGCCCAAAATTAGTGTTTATCAAAGAAAAGTAAATGGAAGATTTACAATATTATAATATTATATCATAAAGTTCGATCCTATTGTCACGAATAGTTCAGGGGGTAGCGTGTTTCTTAAAGAATAACTTCTCAGAGAAGAGCCGCATCGCGATTAGTACAATGACGGAGTCTCAAGGCTTCCTTTACTCTACCAATGTATGTTCTATTCGTGAGGACACGCCTTGTTCAGCGTGCCGGGGGGTAACTGAGCTAGACCGAGACCGAGTTACGTGGGGTAAGAAGAGATGATACAATAAGCACGTTTAGTTTATAACAATAACAATGTATTAACGATAAAATTTTAACAATGATTATTGGTCAGAAAAATGAGATTCTATTATACCCGATTACTACGGTGCGCATGGTTTCTCGATTTGAGCTACTGTTTATAGGTCTTTGTTTACTGTCTTATAATTTATAGTTTTTCTTAAGAGTTGGGTTTTATTTAAGAGCACTAAAAGATTTCACTAAACTTTTTAACTGACTATTTAGACACTTGTCTTTCTCAGAACTCTGACAAACTTCTTGTCAGGACTTTACTATGGAGGTTGTGAAACCCCTGGTCCTAGCAGTCGTCAAATGACTAACCGGTACCAAGTTGGGAAGGAATGGACTAGAACCTAAAGCAGCCGTATGGCTAACTTTAAGAGCGGATAGAACCCGAAGGCAGTCGTCAAATGGCTAACCTTGGGAGCTGGAGGCGAGACTAAAGTCTGAAGAACTTAGGGTTCGTTAGCGTATTTATACTAAAAAAAGTGATGATCATGGCATGCTTAAGGTTGAAAGTCGCTCCCGTTGATTCCTCGCGTTGTTTATAGTTTGCCTTTAATGTTTATATAACAATCTCCAAGTTCAAGTTCAAACTTGCGACGGGGTGATATTTGTTTAGTAGCTTATGCATTTTAGTAGATTACACTTTTAATTGAATAAATAACAAACTTGGCAACAAGGCCGCATTCTGTATTATTGCCAAATGATAAAAATCATTGCTTATCAAAGAAGTAGAAGATTATTTACACATGGCAACAACGCCAGATCGCTGAAGAATCTTTTCATATTATTTGTTGTTGAAAAATGTTTATAAATCATTGTTTATTAAAAAAAATAGAAAATTATCCTGTGGATTGAATAATAAACATGGCAACAATGCCAGATTTCTAAAGGGACATTTTCGCATTCCAGCAGTTTTTTTTTTTTTTCATTGCCAGAGGGCCAAATCCTGGGAACATCTGCCGTGAAAGTATCTGTAAAACAGGGACATCTCGGTCACATGTCTGCGGTGTTCCAGACTATCCAGATTCCGGGTCAACTCCGGATCGCCGACAAGACGCACAGCTCTCTTCTGAATGGAATCCAGCAGCTTTAGGGTGTGCTTTGGTGCGGTACCCCAAATGTGTGTGCAATATTCTAAATTTCTGTCGCCCCAAGTTTGAACTTTCTCCAGGTTTTGATTAATTGCTATAATCTGCTCCTGTCTGCGGTGATGAGTCTCAGTCGCTGGTAAGGGTTTTTCTGATCTAAAGTGGGAGACAAAGGTACTATCATCTGCAAAATTGTAAGCAGGATTATTCGTTTCGATCAGCAGGTCATTAATATAGATGGGGAACAGAGTTGGTGAAAATATTGCGCCCTGAGGGACGCCCGCGTTAATGGTGAATGTGTCTGAGATGTGTCCATCAACCGCAACGTGCAGAGATCGGTTCTTAAAGAAACTGGCAAGCCAGCTGCAGAGAGAGGCTGGCAGTCCGAAGAACGGCAGTTTGTTGAGCAATCCGTCATGCCAAACTCTGTCGAATGCCTTCGAAATATCCAACGCAATCGCTCGAGACTCTCCGTAGTTCTTAATTGCCCTCCTCCATATATGAGTGACATAGGCCAATATATCTCCTGTCGATCTCTCTTTGCGAAAGTCGTATTGATTATTGCTGATTATTCTATTGTTCTCGAGGTAGTTGAGTAGTTGCTGATTGACTACACGTTCCATGACTTTGAAGATTATTGGATGCAAGGCAATTGGACGATAGTTTGAGGGTGTGGTTATTGCCAAATGATAAAAATCATTGCTTATCAAAGAAATAGAAGATTTATAAGAATGCATCAATCATAAGTCCGAGCCTGTCGATTGAATAATAAACTTGACAACAACGCGAGACGTTTTCGCATTCTGTGCTGTTACCAAATGCTCAATCAGTGTTTATCAAACAAAAGTAAATGGAAGATCTACAACATCAATCGTAAAGTCCAATTCTCTCGATTGAATAACAAACTTGGCAACAATGCCAGATCTCTATATGACGTTTCCTCCTTCTGTGTTGTTGGCAAATATTCAAAAATCTCTGCTTATAAAAATTATAGAAGATTTTCAAGAATGAATCAATAATAAAGTTCGATCCTGCCCATGGATAACAAGCTTGGCAACAATGCCAGAACTCTATAAAGGTGCGTACAGACCTGACGAGACGCGCGCGCGACACGCACGCGACGCGCCGACCGCGCGCCTGCTACGCGAACGCGACGCGCACGGTTTTCTCGCGCGCCTGCTGTGAGCCATGTAGAGAGACGCGCGCGCCACGCGACTAAGTTCTATTGCACTTCTTCACTGATTCTCGCGCGATTGCTACGCTCCTACTACTACCCGTCCACACTGCGCCGCGCTATTTCTTTGATCTGCCGTCGAAAAACCGACAGCAGACGGGTAGCGACGCGCCTCGGACAGGCGGCGCTAGCGCCGCGCGCGCGCCCCATCCACACTTAGGAATTTTGGACTGTCGCGTGCGTGTCGCGCGCGCGTCGCGTCAGGTCTGTACGCACCTTTAGACGTGTCTGCATTCGCGTTGCCAAAAAATCATTGCTTATCAAAAAATAGACAATTTTCAAACGCATCATTCATAAAGTCCGAGCCCGTTGCCTGAATAATAAACTTGGCAGCAACGCCAGATCTCTAAATAAAATTTTCGCATTTTGTGCCGTTGCCACGATTGAATAACAAAATTGGCAGCGACGCCATACCTTTAAAGAACGTTTTCGCATTTTGTGCTCAAAAATGATCACATCAAAAAAAAAAGGTTTACAAGAATGCATCAATCATAAAGTCCGATCCTGAATAGTAAATATGGCATCAACGCTAGATCTCTAAACGTTTTGCATTCTGTTCTGTTGCCAAATTATTAAAAATCTTTGTGTATCAGAAATGCATCAATTATAAAGACTGACGTATATGTAAGTCGAGAAAATTGAGTACAAGTAAATTCGTTTCGTAATAATTACTTAGTTATTATGTAGTATAATATATACCAAGCCAATGGCCATGGCTTTCAGTTTATATTAAAACATTAAAAAGAGATTTCCAGAATCCAGCAGGTAATCAATCTTCTTTTTATATTGAAGAGATTTTTTTTGAAGACCGATCTCAACCATTAAACTCGTTTCCATCCAGAAATGGAACAACAGAGAGAGAGACTTTGAGAGACATTTATGACCATTATCCTCGGCCGATTTATAATTGTCATAGTCTAATGACACAAGCTGCTGCTCTGCCTAATAAAAAAATACTTCTGGGATATGGACCTAGTTAATATGCTTTTAACTCTTAATGACGATGTCTATGAACATATAATGTTGGGATTCTATTTGTTAATATTCTTATGCATATGAAAAAGGACTTGATAGATATAGTTTTTGATGCTCTTTGAACTTTCATATTTAATATTGCTTCCCATTTTTAAAGGAAAAAGTTTGCGACTTGGGGTTATTATAATATGAACTTTTCGACTAGGAATCTAGCATTAAAGTTTGGCATTATTTCTTGAATCACCCGTCCACCCTGTATACATAATAGGGTTGTTGTCAATTTTCCAATTTTATCAAAAATACAAAGGAATTATAATTTTTTCCTAAACGACACACCCTCCATACTTCTTAAGACTTGGAGGACATACTTGATAATGGGGCTGATATAAGTAGTTTGGATTAGTTGCATAATTTCATTAACTAAATTGCCAAAACATTTTGGCTCAATTAAAAATAAAATAGTCCCACGTGTTTAAACCAGTCGAGTTAGGTCTTAATGAAATATTTTTCATATAAAAATAGTCTCTCCCTGGGGCATCGCGTGAGCGGAGAGACGGGGGAGATGTGGGAGCCCCATCTTTAGCATTTCTACTCCTGTAATAATATTTTTAAAGTTATCGTCATCAAGATCTATATCGTCGTAATATATTATCTCCAAAACCACCAAAAAATACAGTCATTTTAAAAAAACATATATTGGTTTAGTTGGGAATTCCAAATAGTCGATTTACGTTGATATTAATAAATAATTCTACGTCATTTAAGGATCAATTATTCGGAAATAAGTAGGCTCGACACGACACGGACACGGGTATGTTTTGACAAGGGTATTTCTAACCAGATTTCGCGCTTAAAATCACGTATCGTAATGCGGTTAAATGACACCTTGCAAATTATTTGTCGCAAGGTTTTTACGAGCGATTTATTGACGTGAACAGAACGCGAATGAATGACCTCTCATTAAACCGATTATATAATAATAATTATAAAGGTGTAGCCATTAGCGCGATATTTACTAGATAATACTGGTTATAAACGGCAACGCACAACGCCCTAAAAAAATTGGTTTAGTTGAGATTCGATCGTTCAAGACCAGCGGCGCCACAAAGAACGCAAAATTTCGAAAATGCACGTAAATAGCACGTGAGCGGTAAAAAAGGACAGGGCTGTATTCAATCAATCAATAAACTTTATTCATGTGAAAATACAAAAAATGTTTACATACGTCAATTTAAAATACATAAAATCCTTTACCTATATTAAATAGTTTTATAAAATACAATATAATAATGAACAGACAAGACTGTATAAGAGCATGCAAATTATAACAGATTAATTTTATAGCCCAGTATCCCGGACCATCCTTTCACCTCCCTAGACGCCAGTATGATGGAACTAAATTTTGTCTGTTTCGGGTATTATGGCTATGGATACAGTCATGGGTCTGGAAAAGTTCACCATTTTGTTTGACAAAGAGCAAACAGTCATACATATATACGCAAGGTACAGTCATCACCCTCCATTCTACATACACATGCTTACAGTATTTGTGAGTTTATTGGCTAGGTTATTTATATTGTTTCCCCACTGAAGTTTGGGATCCAAAGTTGCACCAAGAAATTTAACTTGAGAGGCATTTTGAATGTTAATCTGTCTCATAGAGAAAACAACACTCTTTGTTTAGTCTGCATTTAGTAAGAGTTTATTAGCATAAAACGACTGTTGCGAGTTTTACCGGGCTGTCCCAGATCCACGCAGCGCTTCTGGCAGAGAGTTTCCAGTGAAAGAGATTGTGGTGTCGTCAGCAAAAATTGTAAATCTGGCTAAGGTGTCATGCTTCGGAAGATCTTTTATAAATATTAAAAATAAAATAGGTCCTAAATTGGAGCCTTGTGGCACTCCCACAGTGATCTCACTCCTTGCTGACCGCACCCCAATTTCCTTCACAAGGGCAAAAGTTGTAATATTTAAGTTTCTGCAACAGGATGTCATGATTTACACAATCGAATGCTTTACTCAGATCGCAAAAAACAACTGAGTTATAGCACATACCATGAAAAGCATCTACAATACCCGAAACGAGATTGCATGAGTTGCATTTCTGTCTTTTCTGAATCCAAATTGGTTCCTTGAAAACAAGCCATTCAACTCAAAGAAATCAGCGATCTGAATGGCCATGCATTTCTCCATAACCTTTGAAATTAAAGGGAGAAGTGAAATGGGTCTGTAATTTTCCGGTAATAATGAATCACCCTTTTTAAAAATAGGCTTAACCAGAGCAAGCTTCGAACATTTTTGACTGTTTTTATAATTTTTATATTAAGGCCATAAATGTCTCTACTAGGTTTATTTTTTAAATGATTGATTATGTCTCTTATTTCATTAAAGGTGATTTCTCTGAATGTGAAGGCAGGTACTTTAGCTTCTTGAAGACTCTCAATTGGGTATTGGGTCAATGTTGGTAAGGGGAATACCCTGGATTATATTTTGAGCAATATTTGAGAAATAATTACTGAACTCATCCGATTTAATACACACACCGGCATAATAAGGGGAACGGGCAAAATTTACACTAAGTTTGACTTGAACCGTTCACTCGATTTTGACTTTTTTTGGTTAAATTGTAGCCTGGTTCTTTCGAAATACGTTAGAGATAATGCTGATTTTAAACAATTGGTCCTAATGTCATATATAGGGCTAAAAAGAAAGTAATGTTTTTTTGTCAATTTTTGAGACACTCTGTAGAGTGAACGAATCAAATTCGATATCATTCGACAAGTTAAAGATTGATCCTTTCTGATCATTTTCTTTTTTTATTCACTCTGATACCTCGAATATTAAGGATGCTACAGGGTTTTGTTAAAAATAGTACTTTTTATGGGTCGATGAATTTCCTTTAATCTTTGTAGAGTGAACGAATGATATTTGATATCATTCGGTAATGCCAAATTAAAGATTGATCCTTTCTGAACATTTTCTTTTTTTATTCGCTCTGATACCTCGAATATTATGGATGCTGCAGGGTTTTGTTAAAAATAGTGAATTGGCCTTTTTTTAAGGGTCAATGAATTTTCGTTAATCTTTGATATGTTATAGAGACCATTAAATCTAAATTTTTTATGATATTAAGTTTCATTCCTGATAGTGTTATCGTTATCTATACAGAGATAAATAAACACGCTTCAATATATGTACTAAAGCACAAATTGGACCAGTCCTAAGCCTGGATCAAGTGTGAAGGAAGGCCTTCGAAAATAACATTTCACAAAATGGAAAACATAGATGGAACTTTTATTTATCCCTGTATAAGTAACGGTAACACTGTCAGGAAGGAAACTTAATGCCATAAAAAATTTTAGATTTAATGGTCTCTATAACATATTAAAGATTAACGAAAATTCATTGACCCTTAAAAAGTAGGCCAATGCACTATTTTTAACAAAACCCTGTAGCATCCTTAATATTCGAGGTATCAGAGTGAATAAAAATAGAAAATGTTCAGAAAGGATCAATCTTTAATTTGGCATTATCGAATGATATTGAATTTCATTCGTTCACTCTACAGAGTGTAGTGTCACAAAAACTGTGTGTTAAAATGAATGTTAAAATCTCCCGCTATCAAGAGATTTGCTCTTCTTCCATACCCTGAAAGGACCTCAAAGGTCGTCAAGAAGGTGTCAAGATGTCCTGAGGGTCAGCGATAAAGAGCCAAAATGCAAACATTAAGTCAACTTATATATACAGAACAATACTCAATATATTAATCAACTTTTATCTGAGAATTTATGATTTCCATAGATATACCCAAGTTATGCTTAATAAGAATCATTGTTCCTCCACCACTGTGATTTTGTCTGACAGAATAAGCTGCTATCCTGTAAGAGAGTCCATTTCTTTCTGGGCCAGCCAGTGTTCAGTTACACATAGAACATCGATATCCCTGTCGGCCAAGAATGCTTCAATTTCATCCAGTTTATATCGTATTGATCTAACGTTGATATCTTTACTACATTTGTACAAGGTGGTTTTGTTTCTATATTGTTGTCCGAGATTGGCGCTGGATATTCTGAAAATGGTTTATTATGGCTCCGACAGACCACAGTGCAGAGCAGGTCAAAGTCAAAGTCAAAAATTCTTTATTCAAAATATTGAAAAATTGTTAGCTTACAATTTACAATTGAATTATATAGCGTCAAATATGCTACAAAACTAACTAAAGTACTAACGCAAAGACGAAGCAATTATCAATTTACACAAACAGTTTCATAAAAAAGATAAAATGACATTGATATTTTCACTCATTAAAATAACTCAAAATACCTAACTTAATTACATCTCACAATCGAGCCAATATTTCACCAATTGAATATGGCTCTAATTGAATAAGTAACTTTAAAACTCCCTTTTTTAAAAGTATTAAAATTTGCCTCGGCCTTCAAATATTCCGACAATTTGTTAAAAAATTTTACGCATACACCGGGCCTCTTTCAGTTGTGGAGAGTCTGTGGATAGGGATGTTTAAATTAATATCTCTGCCTCTTGTATTGAAGGGATGATTTATTTCAACATCCGAAAACTTTTCCCTATTCTTGAAAAAGAAGATAGAGCACTCATACATATACAGTCCTGGCACAGTTAAGATATTGAACCGCTTAAAATGACCCCTGCATGATTCTCTATGCCCCAGAAATAAGACAACACGAATCGCCCATTTCTGGAGGATGAATACCTGCTGGGCATCCATGCTACCCCCCCTGAAAATAATACCAAACCTGAGCAGGGAGTGGATGTTCGCAAAATATACTGATCTAAGGCCACTGAGGTCTAGATGTCCTACCAAGACTCTAAGCGAAAAGCAGGCTGAACTCATTCTCTTGGTGACACTTGATACGTGTTCTACCCACTCCAGGTTCTGATCAATGGGGATTCCTAAAAATTTCGTGCTTTTAGCACGTGTCTGTTCGAGAGCCCAGCTAGACCTCCTCCGGAATGTCATGTCTTTGCTTTGTTCTGAAGCACAAAAAATGTGTCTTGTCTGAATTCAGAACTAGTCTGTTTGCCACAAACCAGTCCTGAGCTGTCTGAAGGCGCTCGTTTGAGAGATTCAAAAGATTTGACCGATTTGATCCAGTTACGAGAATGTTTGTGTCATCCGCGAAGTTTACCAAGTGTGAGTTTCCTTGTATTATTTCCGAGGCCAGATTATTCACATAAAATATGAATAGGAGGGGTCCAATGACGCTACCTTGCGGTATTCACATCTGCAGATGATCCTCTTTCTAGTAAAACTTCACTCCACCTCTCTCAAAAACAATACTTTGCCTTTGTTTGCTCAAGGAAAACCTAATCGAACCAGATGCAGATCACGAACACCATACCGATTGAGCTTTTCCAAAATGATTTCATGATCAATGCCTTGGAGAGATCGGCAAAGATTCCCATGGACAAGTTTCCATCCTCAAAAGCCTCCAAGATTCGTTCTACAAAGTCATAGACAGCCCGATTGATCTTCTCTTAAGGTAGCCATGTTCTGAAGTGCTAAACAGATATTGAGAATGGAAAAAGCTCAAAACACGAGTGCATATTGCTACCTCACACCTGTTGTATGGAACAGTGAGTCTGAAGGACGCACAATATTTTTCCATTTTGGTGTGAATCTTTTCAATGGCACAATCTTTTCCAGGTTGTTGAATTTCAGAAATTCCATTATTTCTTCTTTCCTCACTTCAGGAGCGAGCCCTGAAAGAAAAAAGAAGCTAATTTTCTGGGCAGTCTTCAAAAGTTGCGTGGTTTTCATTTGTCCCTCTCATAAGATGTGGCATGTTTATTTTCTTATTTCCTTGCTGATCTAAGGCCGGTGTTTCGGAATTTTTGATCTTCTTTCGGTTTGCATCTGCTTTAAAACCTCTTTGTTTCTGTACCTCCCACTTTCCATCTTCGTGGCCCTCGGATTCCTTATTTATTTGATGACTTGCACCTTCGCGTGATGATGTTTGGTTATGGTCAAGTGTTATGTCAATAACGTCATTTTGATCTGCTGGTTGGTGGTGGTGCATTTGAACTACTAGTATTTTTGGATTTCGACGTCGTTTATCGCAGCTGGCGTCGTGACTGCTGCTTTTATTAGACTCTGAAGCGCCGATGCAGCCTCAGTATCGATGAATGGAGGGGAAGAGAAGGATTGATGGTTTTGTTTTTGTTTACCATTATTTTTTACTGGTTGCTTTGTTTGTTCTTTCGAAATCGAATTTTTAATGGATACTACCAATCTTTCTTTCCATAAGATGGCATTTTCTTCAATCACTTTGTACTTTTCTTCCAGTTGCCTTATTATTCTGTTCAAGTACTTGCGTTCTAAATCCGGCAGGGATCAGTTGTGCAGCATTTAATACGAGTTTCGTTAAGAAATATGATATCCTGGCTCCAATCACTAGTTACACATGATTGATGAAATATACCGCCACATATTACACACACTATATTATTTGTTGATTTAGTTTTACAATACTTAAAATTGACTTTTAAGGCGTTCTCTAGTCGGCGCCATCTTGAGTAGAGCATATTATTAACAAACAAATTAAAATTTCATCGCCATATAGGGATAGGGTTGCTGATCGTCTTTCAGTCCTCATTTGAACCAAAATGTCCTCAGTCCTCCGCAACTACTACGGATAAGGCAAATTTGTTCTCCTTTAACACCAGAATATTCAAAAAATAGTGAAATGCAATTACAAAAATCATGAGATTTTATTAATAGGCGCGCGCGTAACCTGGCAACGAAGCATAGATATAGACAACTTCAACTTTTTTTTAAATGGAGCACCCTGTATATTATGTGCTAAATTGTCTGATTTCAAACATATGTTGATGATATTTGCGTAAGACATTTTTGAGATATTTTAGTTTAAATTATAAATAAATTGGAATGCAATATATTTATAATTTAAGCTAAAATATCTCAAAAAAAGATCTTTCGTTTTAACGCATAGTATACTGGGTGTTCCGTTTAAAAAAGTTGAAGTTTCCTATATTTTTCCATTTTTTGATGCGATATTTTTTTTCCTGATAATTCCAAAAGATAATATGGAGAAAAACCTAAATTTTTTGTGTAAAACTTTTTTTTCTATCTTCAAAAATAAAGGCTCCAGAAGCCACGTAAATATGTATAATTAAAGACCCTCTACAACATGAAGAAATACTTTGATGCTTGTCTTTACATGGATGTTTGCGTATTGAGGGTATAGTTTTACAGCGACTTTTTTATTATTGAATCATGCGGCGAGGGAATTTTCACTAAGCAACCTCATATTTCTAATGGATAAATTCAGTTTTAGATGTTGTGCCAAGAAAAAGCACAATTATTTTGTATGTCTTGGATGTAGTAATATTTTGCATTCGAGTTGCATGGAGAGAGACTTTAAATCACATATAAAGTTAGGACAACAAAAGTTATTGTGCTCCAAAACCTGCACATTCTTTGACAATGATCCTGATAAGAGATTGGATGCTGTTTTGAAGGAATTGGATAAACTAAAGCTGTTGACAAGTACGATGAATTGATGGCCGAAAAGGATATTCAGGTGAAGGAACTACAGCATTCTAATGAAGAACTTCAGTTGAAGGTAGCAAATCTTAAGTCCTTATATAAGAAACAAGGACGAGTGACGGAGGATTTTGAAAATGAGGTCATAGCTGCAGAAAAAAGATTGATAGAGTCTTTAGAAAGTGGATTAAATTAGGCAGAAGATGTCTGATTTGGAAAAACAAAGAACAACCCTGGAGAGAGAGATTGTTAACCAGTCTAAAACTATTGAGGGCCTGCGGAAGACCATCACTGATTTAATGGATACAAAGAAATCTATGATCTCAACAATTTATATTTTGGAAACGGACTATAAACTGCATTGCGAAGAGATTAGTCATCTTAAAGGAGAAATTGCGAAATTTAGTTCTCAGAACATAATCGACACGCCCAGCCTAAAGGCAAATGAAATAACTTCCAAGCCAAACTCAACAAGCCATATCCCTAGCACTGATACGGCTACGCACAAGAAACCATCAGAATATGGGCCAATGTCTCTAATGGAGGAACTAGCAACAGCAATAACTCGGAGGCCAATAAATAGTAAAGTGGATAAGCGGGATCAGAATCTTCAAAATCTAAATAAAAAGGTATTCATATGTGGTGATTCCAGTGCCAGAAATTGTACCAGTGCTCTGAAGGAAGAAATGAAGGACTCTTATTAATTATTGTTTAACAAATAATGTTTTTAATTATTGGGCTATTGGCCATGGGGAAAACGACAGTTTTGTAATCTCATTGAATTTAGCTCATACTAGGCCAACATTCCCCCAATTAAGAAAATTTATGTCTATAAGTAAGTTTACTAATTTGATCTTTGTTTTGTGGTGTGATTTCTCATTGTGTCCTCTGTCATATTTTAAAAGTGTAAACAATTATATTGCTCAGTTCACGATGAGAAACTCTAGTAGTATTAGAGTTATTACGAACACTAAACATAATGATAAATACCATCACTCCTTGTATTCCCTTTGTAGATTGTTGTTTTTTGCACTCGACGCGCGTTTCGCTACCCATGTTAGCATCATCAGGAGATGATTAATAATAAAATAAATCCAAAGAATCATGGCATATTGTTGGTGAGCTATTGAGAAGGCACACTGTACTCCAAATGGATTCAAACTTACATGCGGACCTGCTAAACTCATATTACTGTAGCATTGCTTCTGAGTTAACAAATAATATTTTTAGTGGATATAGAGCCGAGGATTATATGAGACATGTATGTGTGCATGAGACTTTTTTCCTTAATCCTACCAATATTTTGGAGGTGAGGGATGTAATAAAAAAAATTAAAAATAAAACCTCGACAGGATGGGATAGGATCTCTATAAAGGTGCTCTCGGCTTTGCCAGCCAATGCCCTTCAGGCATTTGTAGATGCAGTAAATGATTCATTCACCACAAACACATTTCCGGATTGCCTTAAACAAGCAATTATTGTTCCTATTCACAAAGGTGGGGACTATAACAGTCCTTCCAATTTCCGACCAATAGCTCTTCTCTCCACCATGTCTAAAATTGTTGAGAGGTTGGTGAGGGTGAGAATGACATCTTTTTTGAATAGATTTAACGTTCTCAGCTCTGATCAATTTGGGTTTCGGGAAGCTAGGAGCACGGGTGATGCCATTTTTAATCTTCTCCAATTCCTTTATGATGCACTCAACTCTGGTGATGTTGCTGCAGCAGTGTTCTGTGATATATCCAAGGCTTTCGACTGTGTAGATCACAGAATACTGTTGTGGAAGCTGGAGAGATATGGGTTTAGAAGGACTTCTTTGGGGTGGTTCAGGGTTCAGCTCGTATCTTTCGGGTCGCTTCCAAAAGGTTAATTTTGTTGGTCAATTCTCGGAGGAACTGCAAAATATCACGGGTGTTCCCCAAGGTTCTGTCTTGGGGCCACTATTGTTTCTCCTTTACATTAATGACCTCCCTTCGAGGAAAGTTTACTATGTTTGCGGATGACACCACCATCATTTGGCATGGAAATCATGTTGATCAACTGAGGGTGTCTCTGGATGCTGATTTACTGAAGATTGAAGAATGGTGCAATGCAAATCGTCTTTGCTTCAATACCTCAAAGACAAACCTTTTAAGCTTTAAATGTTCCATGAATTCCATCGCAATCAATGAGGAGCCTGTTTTAACGGAACAGTCAACCAAGTTTCTGGGCCTCACAATAGATTGCAAACTCAAGTTTCAGGAGCACATAATTAGGGTATGCAGCAGAGTGTCATCGGGTTGCTATGCCCTTAGAGTGATTTCTATGAACCTAGACTCTTACATGGCAAAGAATGCCTATCATGCTCTTGTGGAGTCACATCTATCTTATGGAATTTGTTTCTGGTGCTCATGTGCTCAGTATCTCTTTAACACTGTGTTTGTACTACAAAAAAGAGCAGTTAGGGTCCTTTCTAGAGTGAGGAGCCATGAGTCTTGTAGGCATCTCTTTGTACAAAATAAGATCTTGACCCTTTGTTGCTTGTATATACTCGAAACAATAATTGTGGTCTTCAAGAAACACAAGCGGGACATTGTGAGGGGTAGTTCTTTTGGAACCCGTCTTGAGTACAGAGAGTACATCCTTCGGTTGCCCATCCCTCATTCAGATCAAGTGAGGTGTTCTTTTGTTTATATGGGTAAAAAAATGTTCAATCACCTTCCTCTTCGCATAAGAAAACTAGACTCATATATTAGATTTAAGAAACTTTTAAAGGAATTATTAGCTACTAAGGCATATTATACTCTAGAAGAATTTTTTAATGATGTTCTGTCCTGAATAGTTCTGATTACCAAACATATATATGTGTATGTATTTTTATTTTATTATTTTGTAACTGTGTTTTACTTTGAATTGTTTAGTATTTTAAGGTTTACTGACTTAGATTAAGTAGGGCTTTGTCAATAACTCTCTGTTTCAGACAATAAAGCTACTTTTTGAATTTGAATTTGTACAGGGTGTCTCGAATTCGAGTTTATTTATGGCGACCTCGAGCCTATTTATGGAGATCTCGAAAACCGTAAGAGGTACAGTGTCGATCACATTAGGGCTAAATTTCATATTTACCGAATTCCGAATATTTCCGGAGATATCCGAAAAAAAATCGATATATTGATAAATCGTTTTATATTTTCCTAAGCTTATTTAAAAACAAACTTCAAATTGAATTGCACCTTTGCATTGCCATCTTTTCCGCTTTATCTAATGGTGGTATCCAGTTTGGAATCCGACGTTTCGTCTTCAAGGAGTTAACATCAACTTTCTTTTTTTAAATACGAACTTTTTCAGATGATAGTGGCGTTATTAATAAATGTGGATGTTTAATTTTTTTTTTAATTATTCATTTTGCTTTGGGGTAAAAAATAAACGAAATTGTTTATTTTATTTTATTTTTTTTATTTCCATTAAAAATAAATAAATTACGCCAAAGTAAAATAAGTAGTTTCGAAAAAGAAAATTAAAAATACGTATTTATGTTATTAACGCCAATCATCATCATCAGCATTTAAATAACGATAAAAAAATTAAAGGTTGTATTTAAAAATGATGATCCCATGAAGATGAAACATCGGATTCCAAACTGGATACCACCATTGGATAGACCGGAAAAAGTGGCATTGCAAAAGTGCAATTCAATTTAAAATCCAAGCACAAGAAAAAATTTAAACGATCTTTAAAAAATTTAAATTTTAGAACTTTCTATATGGCATATTGTTAAGCACCTAAAGCGCAATTTTGCCCTAATTTGACTAATGCTGTATCTCTTACGGTTTTCGAGATCCCCGTACAAGACCCTAAATTTGAGCCATCCTGTACTTACTTACCACAAAGGCTATTGATTTCGACATTTAAAGTAAAATTTTACCTCGAAATCTTCCAAAAATCGCTAGAAATTGCTTAAAAGTTGTCATGATTTTCCGATCTTGTTCCATTTTCCCGGATTCAATTCATTTTAAATGAGATTTCAGACAAATAAATATACTTGCAACAAAAACTATATACACCGATATGGTTAAAGTGAAATTTTACCTCAAAATCTTTAATAACATAGGCAAAAACTGCACCTAATCACCAAAAAATGTCCAAATTTTTCGATCCTGACTTATTTTTTTTCGATTTTCTATATACATATTTCAATTTAACCTCGATTTCTCGGTCTCATACGGAAAATTGATATAGAACTAGATCAATTTCTTGAATATTGCTTCGCGTTGGCTAGCACGTATATTTAAACTAGATTTTTCAAAAAAAAAAATTGCCAATTTGTCATTTTCAGTCTGATCGATGCGATTTTTCCGTATGTTCTGCTCATATCCCATCTCTTTAATGTACGAAAGTTTGGATGCTCTAGATTATTCGATTTTCCAGAAATAAAATAATATTAAATGGTAATAGCTCGCCCTGTATAAAAGGCATCATCACAAGTGACTTCTAATATAGTTTTTGGCGCATATTCTCGCCAGGTAACAGATTTTTGAATAAAAAATATATACTAGAAAAAAATAAAATCCTTATTTTTTTAAATATTTCTACATTTTTCCTAAAAAGTCTGTTTTCACGACTGTTTTGACTCTAGAACGACCCAAAGTGACCCTTTTTTTAAATATATGATCACATAATTGTGAAATACGTCTTTTTATGCAATACAAACTTGCGTCAACAAGCAATATTTAATTTTAAGGGATTTCTAGTTCTAGATATCTTAGAAACAATTTTTTTTTTATTTAAATTTTTAACACTCTGTATCTTATTTCTTATCAACGAAAACGTTTAGAACATAAGGGTGTAAAGCTTTTAATAAGGAATCTAATGTTAACATTTTACACATTTCATGAAACACCCTGTATACGGAGTAACCCAGATTCCATGTAACGTAATTGTGCTTTTAATTTAAACATAAATTTGAGACTTATTTACACTATTATTTATTTTGGAAATATCAAAATTCAGGTGGAACTTCCGGTTTAACCGGAAGTGCACTTAACTTTTCTATTTTCTATAGCACCTTGTATATTCGTCTGCTTATTCCAATGTTGCCACACGTTTTTGCTACATTGCTTTTGTTTAAAAATTATTACGATTTTGCATTTCCAGAGAAAATTAAATAAATAATACGAATCAATCCTGACTAAATGGTGAAGGCACTTGCTCAATCTCCAACTAAGAATCAAATAACCCATATCAGGACCGGTTTATCAATGTTCAGTTAAATCTCTAACATAACTGACAGTTTACGATAACTCACGGTTAATTGCCAGTTTAAATGCTAAAAGTTTGATCTTCAAATCGTTACGTTGGCAACACTTTTTAAGCTGAAATTATTTTGCATGCCCAAATTGTGTCAGTTTTGCAGACATAGTCTAAAAAAGTCTCAGTGGATAATAATCAGTTAGTAATAACCAGTTAATTAACTAAGTAGTGTGCTAAAAATGCTAAATTTGTAAAATTCGATATTTCCTCTGAGTGAGTTCTATGATTTACATTTAATTTAAAGAAAAAAATTAGATCAATATTGCAGTGTAGACGGTGCTTTATTAGCTGCTGAAGAACAGTTGATAAGCACTCGTTTAACAGCTGTTCGATATAATTTATCCAATAGTAACTGAGCACCGTAAACCTAGCCTGAGACTTAAAATTAAATTTAATATCTGCAAAAGTCTAAAGTGGTAAATATCGTTGTGATCACGATACTTAAAGGAACAAATGGAAAGGAGACAGAAGAATAGTTTGTCATAAGCAAACGTAATAATGAACGTATCAAATAAAACGCCTTTATGTAGAATTAGCCTTAACATCGATACCATTCCCTGGCTCGTTAAAATTCGCCTAAAGGTCGGTTCGGAACTTAGATTAGGTAACAGTAAGGATACCGCGGATGACATTAAGCCAATGTACTGAAATTGAAGCCTTTTCAGAGCGGCGGCCATTGTTTATGTGGCAAACACATCTATTGTTGTGGCGGTGCTATTTTGCAGTTATTTTGTGAGTTTTTGAACAAAGAGAGATAAAAACTAAGATTCATAATGGTAAATTGTTCGGCATATGGTTGCAAGAGTCGAAGTGAGAAAAAGGAGCCTGGAATTTCATTTCACAGGTAATTATTGTCTGCTGACCTTGTAGTTTATTTGCATATTTCTTGTTTTAATAATAATGCATAATGTACACATTGTGTTAACCTCTGAGTATATCATGGTAGGGATGTTTATTTAATTATCGAGAGTAATTTGATACCCGATCTTGGATATTTTCAGTCATCAAATAATCAATAAGGCCATAAATCTTCTTTAAGGAGACTCATTCAACAGAGGCGTAGGTAATATATTTTTCATACTCTACCTATAAAATTGCTATATTATTTTACGACTGAAAATTACTTTAACTTATTAATTATTATTTATTACTACTTATAATTTCAATTAATTTATTGAAGTTACCCAGTAATTTATGTGGCAGCTGGTAACAGGCTTTTTCCCATATTATCTGTCCTCTTCTTTCCTTGTCTAAGGTTCGGAAGGTGCGTGATAGCTGATAGCAGAAGCCGAGCCTGTTGAAAAATTATTCGGGGTAGTCTGGTAGCTGAGGCCCTAAAAACGGAAGAAGACGGTTAAGCATTAATTTTAGACGAGTGACTCGTTGCATTTTGGTGTATTTATTAAAAGCGCGTTATATTGTCACGACTTGTATTTTTTACTTGTGACGCCACGCCTTACTTACCCTGCAAGAGAGTAGCCCAGGTTTAGGATCGCACTACGTCAAGTTGAGAAGAGATAATAAAGGAGACACATTGATAAAAACAAGAGCAAGTTTATTTACAAACAAACTTAACAACGGTTAGACTGTATATTAATAAAGGCGTGTTTAAGTTTATAGATTAATTAAGAGTTTACACTATACCCAATTAATATTAAATTCATGTCTTATCGAGGGAGGCTTAGTTCAAAGTTTTTCTAAGCCCTTGGTCACTGTTTTAAACCCTACGGCAGACGCGCCTTTGAAAATTACGTGAGCGGGCGCGTTGCGGTGCTGGATGCCGCACGCCCAAAAAAAAAAGTTAATGCTAAAATCTATTTATTATCTGCAATTTATTCATTAATAAAGGATATTTCACATATTTATAGTAAAATATTTTAAATATAAAATAGAAATATCAACTCAAGAACGAGAAAAAATCGAATAAATTGTCACACACAAATAGAGGACTATGTAAAAATCGGCCTCTCCTATTGGTCGATCCGCATGGCCCTCCGCTCGCTTCTCTCGCTACGGGGTCTCAAAAACAGGAAACTAACCAGGTACTAACCCAAACTAACCCAAGACATACCCAAAACCAAGAAAAAACTGTTTATAAACATAATCTTAAAAAAAACTAAAAAAAGCAACGGGGTTTGAACCAACTAAATCTCTCGACCACGAGAGCTCTTGCGGCAAATTCATTGCATCACGAAGACATATTGTAATACTAAATGGATCGACCAATAGGAGAGGTCGATTTTTATATAGTGCTCTACTTGTGTAAAGGATCTTAAAATGCTAATGATATGTAAATTAAAGGAGAATTATACGTTACACTTTAGCTGTTTCTCATAGATGGCGAATGGATATGCCATCGTTTGCAGATTCCTTGGTCGCTGTCGGATGTTCGCTGTAGTTTGCTTTGTGTTGAGGACTGCTTGTTTACCCAACGCCTAGTAGATGGGGCTCCTAGTCTGTCCTTTTTGGTTTTGCGAAGTCGTCTATCGTAGTGACAAGGTTCCTTATGGGTGTATCAAACTGGCGTCGAATTCATTTTCTTGCTTCTCCGTGTGTTGGTATTAGATGAGCTAAACAATACAATAAAATATAAGTATCGTGAATATTGCGTATGTGGTGATGATTATACTGACAAGTTTGCTTCTTTTTGGTCAATGTGTGCCTGTGGCGCCTGCACACATTGACCTGAAATAAGACATAGGCATGAGATTTTGGCAATATTAGACACTTGTTAATTTGACTGACTTGATTTGATCTAGATTAGACTAAGGTTTGTATTTGTCAATTATTTACTAGATTATCTAATTCGTTGTCCACTGCTACTGGTATTTCATCCATATATCATAATTTCTTAAACTTATCTTCTAGGAATCTCTAGTCGAATAATGGGGAAACTTCTACTAGTGATTGTTCGATTGGTTAAGTCCTGTATGTTGAATGGTGCTTTCCAGTGGCTCCTGACTGGTCATGGATTGCGATCCATGCAGCATGTTCTCTAGGTAAAGTTATATATACATTATTTTCAATGTCCTACTGCTTTTTTATACACTTCTCTCTTCGTGGCTTATATACATTTAGGCTATTGATTATGTCATATAGAAAGGAACTAAGACGTTCACGGATTTTTATTGCTGGAATCGATCAGTGGGTTATAAATGAAGAAAAAACCGCGGAGTGCTATTAAATTAGAGGGTGGAAATTGAATATAGGGGTGAAAAACCACCCCTTTTGGTTTTTTCAATATATGTCGTAAACAAACCAAAATTTCGATATATCTCATATGAAACTTTTTGTAGAGAATCACATTTCCCACCCGAATAGCATTTTTTTTGAATATTAGAAAAAAAAATTGATGCCGAAACAGTCGAAACAAACTTGAAAAAAAAAGCGAAAATTTCGATTTTTTGATTTTTTTTGCTTTTTCGCCTGTATCTTTTTTTTGGGATTGCTTCAGATAAAAAAAATAGATTAAATTTCCTTTAAAATGGTGGGTGGAACAATTTTTTTGCATGAAAATTGACCGAGATATGGCCATTTGAACCTTGCTGTTTTTTTGGCATTTCATCCCTCTTGTACGAATATTGTTTTTGTTCGCATTTTATTGAAACAATTACTGTTTTACACAACTAAAAAAACGTTGTTCCCTAACCATAGTTTAGAGACCACGTATTCTTGACTAAATCTCTATTAGAATTCGTTCATTCTAACATACTGTATCACCTAGGCAAAGCCAGCCAGATCGAGCATCTAAACTGCACGGGAAAACCCTATTATTTTGTAAAATCAAGATAGCTTTGTTTGGATTATTTTATTGTTTATTATTTTATTATTATTAGTTGGGGTTGGAAAAGGTCCAAGTACGGGTTAATTGCGATTCGCACAACGGCACCTCCAGCGCCACAGATTTTGCTGAAAAAAGTTGCTTCTGGTTGCACTACAGGGTGCCATGGTAACTGTGGTTACAGAAAAATGAATATTACTTGCGCAATTTTTTGTAAAGAATGCATGGGGGTTAATTGTGACAATATACAAGAAACTGATATTGCAGAAGACGACATTACTAAAGATATAGATGATGATATCGATATGCAGTTTGACAATATTGTTGAAATGTAGTAGCACCATTGTTCCTAACATTAATTTGTCGTACTTGTCATGTATTACTAAATAATAAACGTAAAAACAGAGCTGGGCAGTATTTGAATTTGTAAATACTTACTAGTATTTAAATACTTCTAATTATTTAAATACTTTGTATTTAAATACTTTACTTAAACTGATATTTGTATTTGCACCGGTAAATACATTTTGAAGTATTTAGTATTTAAATACTTTTCGAAAGTATTTAAATACTTTTGTAGTATCGAACTTCTACTACAAGTATTTAAATATTTGTGGAGTATTTAACTACTTCCAAAAGTATTTAAATACCTTTTGTTTTGCAAATATTATGTTTCGCAGGTTTTAATTCGTCAAATTGTCGGTCACTTTCCACGCGCCACGTGTGCATATCCGTTTGCGTATTTAGGATGCCTCCGCGTTACAGAACACTAGCGTCTCGCCGCTGTGGGGAGCCTGATCTGTTTAAACATTTTTTTCACTTCAGGTGTTTGTATAAAACTTTTCGAGAAAAGCAGGAATATGAGAGTTTGGCTCAGGTGGCAAAAGGCAAAGTAATTGCTTCGACGCCCGGTCTTTGTATTTCTTTTTTTATTAGATTAGTTAGCTTTTGGCATGCCTTGGGTTAGTTTGGGTTAGTTGCGCTTCGCAGCGAGCGGAAAGAATTGTACAAAGTGAAAATGTAAAAATACAAATTTAAGCAACATTGACGAGCGGAGTTCGGGATCAGGCTCCCCAGTTAAATAACGTCGCCTGATTGGCTAGATAAACACGTGTGTTACACTATCCCCCCGTCAATGTTGTTTACCTTGTTTTACTTCACACATTTGTATTCATGCGATGCTCTCCGCTCGCCGCGGGGCGCAACCGACATAAACTAACCCAAGCTAACCCAAGGCATGCCAAAAAAACAAAATAATAGAAAAAAAATTAAACTACGTTTATTCATACGCCATGCCGTCACGCTTTATCTGACCAAAACTTTTAGTGCCTATAAAGGCAAATAATATCATTTATACCTTGAGACGGAAATAATAGTCAGTGACGTCAGTCACTCGTTCGAAAACAGACCAACGTAAGCGGCTTAAAGTAATATTTAATATTTAACAATAAATCTGGTATGAAATGCTCGCAAAATGCCGCTTATTCTAAATGCGGACACAGAGTTCCGGCACAAAACGTGCACCGCTGCCAAATTCATTGTGGCCCGTATACGCGCGTTACGCGGAGCATTTGAAGCAGCTGTACTTTAACAGAGGTTCGCGATCGACAGTCGTAAATATACTGATATTTTACGACCGTCGGGCGGAGGTCGCAACGTTGCAACAGTAAACGAGCATGTACCCTGTGAGAGATCTGTTGCATAGTCGCGCTTGCGGGTTTAGGTTATCGTTTTGTTTTAACATTGAAAATGTTTCTGTTTTCCTAAATAGGGCCTCAAATCGTGAAAAAATGCATGCTACATTTGTCACATTCATGACGTCGTACCCGTGAGAGACCGTGTTAGCTTGTTTATTTAAACTTAAATTGATTGTAACGTATCGGAATCAATTACTAAAATAAATTGGAACTAACTGAAACTAACCGAAAGTGTATTGAACGACTATCCAAAACTAACAAAAAGCACCAAAACGGGCTAAAACGTATCGAAATAGATTTAAAATATTGAAGTAAGTTAAAACTAACCCAAATTAACCGAATTTTAGTGACTAACCAAAACTAACCAAAAACATTAAAATTGCTTATAACGTATCGGAACCGGTTCAAATTACTAAAATAAATTGGTACTAATTGGAAGTAACCGAAAAACGATTGAAAATATCCAAAATTAACTAAAAGCACCAAAACGGGCTAAAACATATCGAAATAGATTAAAAAGATTGAAGTAGTTAAAACTTACCCAAATTAACCGAATTTAGGTCACTAACCAAAACTAACCAAAAGGATTATAATTGCTTATGATATCGAAAGGTGATTGAATGCCTAATCAAAACTAACCAAAAGTAACTAAGAGCACCCTGCACCAAAACGGGTAAAACATATCGAAATAGATTAAAAATATTGAAGTAAGTTAAAATTAACCCAAATTAACCGAATTTTGGCGACTAACTAAAACTAACCAAACCATTAAAATTGCTTATAACGTACCGGAACCGGTTCAAATGACTAAGATATATTAAAACTAACTGAACTTTACTGAGACTTGACTGAACGACTAACCAATAGTAGGTAACTAAAAGCATCAAAACGGGCTAAAACGCATCGAAATAGATTTAAAATATTGAACTAAGTTAAAACTAACTTAAATTAACCGAATTTTGGTGACTAACCAAAAACCCTAAAATTGGTTATAGTGTAACGGAACTGGTTGAAATGATTAAAATAAATTAAAATTAACTGAAATTAACCGAAAGTTGATTGAACGACTAACCAAAATGGACCAAAAGTAACCAAAGGCATCAAAAGGGGCTAAAACAAGTTGAAACTAACAATTAACCGAATTTTGGCGACTAACTAAAGTTAACCAAAAACATCAAAATTGGATATGACGTATCGAATCCGGTTCAAATGACTAAAATAAATTAAAACTAACTAAACTTAACCAAAAGATGTTGAACCAAAACTAATCAAGAGTAACCAAAATGGACAAAGACGTATAGGAACAAATTAAGAATAAAATAAGTAACTAACCCAAATTAACAGAATTTTTGCGACGACCTACATTATTAACCAAAAACGTTTAAATTGTTTTAACGTATCGGAACCGGTTCAAATGGCTCAAATAAATTGAAAGTTACTGAAAGTAACCGAAAATTGATTGAATAACCAACCAAAGCTAACCAAAAGTAACTAAAAGCACCAAAACGGGCTTAAACGTATCTAAAAAATTAAAAATATTGAAGTAATATGAAACTAATTCAAATTAACCTTATTTTGGTGACTAACCAAAAACACTAAAATTGGTTATAACGTTTTGGACCCGGTTGAAATAACTAAAATAAATTAAAACTAACTGAAATTAGCCGAAAGTGAACGACTAACCAAAAGTAACCAAAAGCACCAAAATGGGCTAAAACATATCAGAACGGATTAAAAATATTAAGCTTATAAGGTGAAATGAACCTGAATTAACCGAATTTTGCCGACTAACTAAAATTAACCATAACGTATCGGAACCGGTTCAAATTACTAAAATAATTTAAAACTAACTAAAGCTAACCGCTGATTGAATGACTAACGAAAACTAATCACAAGTAACCAAAAGCACCAAAACGGGCTAAACCGTATCGGAATAGATTGCAAAAATTAAAGTAAGTTAAAACTAATCAAAACGAAAAGATTAAATTTGATTATAACGTATCGGAATCAGTTCAAATGACTAAAAAAAAATTGAGCGAGTCTGGTAGTAGTCGAGACACTGATGTGTAAACATATCCTCTAACGACATCGGTTGTCAAAAAAACCACAGCAGCACGTTGTGTTCCCGAGCGGTCACCCATCCAAGCACTATCCCCGCCCGTCGTTGCTTAACTTCGTGATCGGACGAGAACTGGCATTTTTAACATGCTATGGCCATTGTTGCGTTTTACCTTGGTCATAGGATAAAAATTAGGTTTAATAACCAAGTTTAAAATAATAAAAAATCAACGCGAACGAAGCCTCGGATAAAAGCTAAAAGTGTCCTATGTTCTTTACTATACTCTTGAAAATATTTGTACAAAATTTCATGATGATCCGAACAGTTTATGCGTGAAAGCTTAAGAAACAAACAAACAAACACATTCGCATCTGTAATATTAGTTAGGATTATTTTATAATACTTACTGGCAGCTTCGGAGTGGATTAATTCACTGCACAAATTCGACACGATAAACTAATGCCATCAGGAAGAACATCAATATATGGACACAGCTTATTTACCTAGTAATCGTGGGCCGACATCCTTAGATTTGGGAAAGTCAATAACCAAATTTTGCAAATTTTAGAAGAGGGCTATGACTCAATATTGTTTTAAACGTCTGGGCATCTGAATAATACTTTTGACAGTTCGTTTAATTTAAAATAATAATATGCTCTTTTATCATCTAAAATCCGTTTAAAAACGATTTTAAATGACAAAATTATATAAAAACCCGAAAATTTGGACTTTTTAGGACGATAGCCGTGGCTTCTGACGAATTTGTCGTGGATTTTGAAGCGAAAATTCATTTTAAATTCAACCGTCCATTAAAAATAAGCTGTGCTATGGATCCAAATACACTGCGAATATAATAATTAATAAATAATAATTTTGACTGTTCGTTTAATATAAAATATGCTTTTTTATCATCTAAAATCCATTTAAAATTATTTTAAATGGCAAATTGGATATAATACCGCCCTAGCGGCTAGAATCGGTTTACACATTTTCGTCCCATTTGCCGAGATTTGCCCTCATACTGCCGCGTAAGATGTTTACACATCAATAAGTTGGAACTAACGGAAAGTTGTTTGAACGACTAACCAAAAGTGACTAGAAATAGCCAAAACGGGCTAAACAGAATCAGAACAGGTTAAAAATATTACAGTAACGTTATGGCTGTAGTCAAAAGCGGTCTTATCGTGCGGGTCCAAAGGTCACATTTTTATTTATTATTTATTTATTTTTTATTTATTATTATTTCTCATTAAATGTCATTACTTTGACAGATTTTACACGCAAAATCTGCCACAAATGAAGTTTTTACTGAAAATTGTGACCTTTGGACCCGCACGATAAGATCGCTTTTGACTATAATTATATTATGTTTATAGATTTTCCTATCTAAAAGTGAAGGGTAATTTTTTCGGTTTACATATCTGCACATTTTTGATGTGTAAACATCTTACGCGGCGGTATGAGGGTAAATCTCGGTAAATGGGGGAAAATGTGTAAACCGATTGTGACATTATAAGCCGGTGAAGGATTTTTATACAATTTGGCCATTTAAATCGGTTTTAAACGGATTTTAGATGATATAAAAGCATATTTTAAATTAAACGAACCGTCAAAGGTATTATTCAGATGCCCAGACTTTTAAAACAATATTCAGTCATGGCCCTCTTCTATAATTTTCCATCTATAAGTTTGTTTTTTTTTAATGGACGGTTGAATTTAAAATGAATTTTCGCTTCAAAATCCACGACAAATTCGTCCGAAGCCACGGCTATCGTCCTAAAAAAGTCCGAATTTTGTGATTTTTATACAATTATTGTGTCATTTAAAATCGTTTTTAAACGGATTTTAGATGATAAAAAAGCATATTATTATTTTAAATTAAATGATCTGTCAAAAGTATTATTCAGATGTCCAGACGTTTAAAACAATATTGAGTCATAGCCCTCTTCTAAAATTTGCAAAATTTGATTATTGACTTTACCAAATCAAAGGATGTCGGCCCAAGATGAGTAGCTGGTAAAAGAATAAGCTTTGTAGATTTTCGTGTCGAATGTATGCAGTGAATTAATTCACAGTAGAGTGCTATAGACGACCTCAATTCTCCCACCTCCAATTTTTTGCCCCCTTACCCCCTCCGGTGACTTTGAGATAGACCCCGCCCACTTGGTCTTAAGTGTATTCGACCTTGAATGACATTGACCTAATTTCGCCTTGAATGTCCTTGACATTTGATCTTGAATATCCTTCAGTTTTGTTGAAGGTCGCGCATATGACCTTGGGATTGCTCCAAGCGTGTATGACCTTGAACGTTCTTGCACTGTTTTGTGGTGTCTTTTACCTTGAATGACATTGAGATAATTTGATCTTGAATGCCCTTGAGTTTTTGATGTGTAAACATCTTACGCGGCGGTATGAGGGTAAATCTCGGCAAATGGGACGGAAATGTGTAAACCGATTCTAGCCGCTAGGACAGTACTATATACAATTTTGCCATTTAGAATCGTTTTAAACGGATTTTAGACGATAAAAAAAGCATTTTTAAAATGTAACGAACCGTCAAAAGTATTATTTTTATTATATTATATTCGCAGTGTATTTGGATCCATATCACAGCTTATTTTTAATGGACGGTTGAATTTAAATTGATTTTCGCTTCAAACTCCACGACAATTTCGTTCGAAGCCACGGCTATCGTCCTAAAAAGTCCGAATTTTCGGATTTTTATACAATTTTGCCATTTAAAATCGTTTTTAAACGGATTTTAGACGATAAAAAAGCATACTATTATTTTAAATTAAACGAACTGTCAAAAGTATTATTCAGATGTCCAGACGTTTAAAACAGTAAAATTTGAAAAAGCTGGTTATTGACTGTCCCAAATCAAAGGATGTCGGCTCAAGATTATAAGGTAAATATGCTATGTCCATATGTTGATATTATTCCTGGTGACATTAGATTTTCGTGTCGAATTTGTGCAGTGAATTAATCCGCTCCGAAGCTGCCAGTGCGTATTATTAAAGAATCCTAACTAATATTATAAATGCGAATATTTTTGTTTTTATTCTATGAACAAGCTAAAATGTACAGGTAACGGCCATAGCACGTTGAAAATGCCAGTTCTAGTCCGATCACTGAAGTTAAGCAACGTCGGGCGTGATTAGTACTTGAAAAGTACGCGTGGGAACATAACTTGCTGTTGTAATTTTTTTTACAACCGATGTCTTTATAGGATATGTTAATTTTTCTTTATTTATTTTTGTTTTAATTATGATAATGTTTAATATTATTGCTAAAAATGCATTTCTTTAATTATATACCTATATTATAAACACTCGTCTGTTTGTATTTTTACTTTTTTAAACTCTGCTTTTGGAAACTATATGAATTTCAACCTAAATCACATTTTTGCGTTTTTATTCATCATTTTCAATGTCTCCCCGGTTGCATCTTTGCGAAGGACTGTGAATTTTTGTATTGTTTGTTCAAAATATTAATTTGTAAAATGGAACAGGGCGAAGCTTCGACAAGTCTTGCTCCCCCCCTGCAAAAGAAGTGAAAAGACATTTAACTGTGGGCGAACATGCATTGGTAAAAACCGTGTATGCGTGTTTGTTAAACGAAGTTATTGATAACGTTGCAGGTTGCAGCTGATAATTGGCAGAAGTGTATCGAACATGTCATAAAACTAAAAATGTGGGATTTGGATACTACGGTCAAAGTTATAGTTGAACCTCTTATTATCAATGTTGGTTCCGAAAGTAGTGATAGTAATGATTCTGAATCAAATTCGGATGAAACCTCCGATAACGAGTAGTAAACTTAAAATTTTATTGATTTTTGATGTAAACTTTCGATGCAACTTTCAATATGGTATTTTATGATAAGAAAAACCCCTTATCATCCATGACTCTTTTTTTCCTAGCCTTAATAATACATAGTACTATTTGTTTGTAGTACAATTTTTGTTGCTTATTACTATAAGTAGGAATAATTTCGAATATACGTTTTTTTGCATATTTTAAACTAAAATCATGCATATTTATGTGCATAAACTTTATTTTTGTAAGTGGATATTTGCTTAAGTCTACTTATTACTATTTCATTATATAGTTATTATAACATCATAATTTACAAAGCAATTGTATCCGCCACTGGAATTTCCTTCTCTCTTCCCTTACCCCTCGTGGGGTGCCTTAAAACTAAAAATGAGTCACTGACTATTATTTCCGACTTGAACTATACCAAGTATTTAAATACTTTCCAAAATATTTAAATAAAGTATTCGCCTTCTAAAAGTATTTAAATACTTTTAGTATTTAGTATTTGCTTATTCTTTTGTAAGAAAGTACTTATTATTTAAATACTTTCAATTTTTTGAAAGTATTTAGTATTTAGTATTTAAATATTTTTCAAACGTATTTTGCCCAGCTCTGCGTAAAAAAAACTTTTTTAATTGAGTAAAACAGTAATTTTTTCAATAAAATGCGAACAAAAACAATATTCGTACAAGAGGGATGAAATGCCAAAAAAACAGCATGGTTCAAATGGCCATATCTCAGTCAATTTTTATGCAAAAAAATTGTTCCGCCCACCATTTTAAAGGAAATTTAATCTATTTTTTTTATCTGAAGCAAACCCTATACCTATCCAAGCCCAAAAAAAAGATACAGGCGAAAAAGCAAAAAAAAATCAAAAAATTGAAATTTTCGCTTTTTTTTTCAAGTTTGTTTCGACTGTTTCGGTATCAATTTTTTTTTCTAATATTCAAAAAATGCTATTCGGGTGGGAAATTTGATTCTCTACAAAAAGTTTCATATGAGATATGTCGAAATTTTGGTTTGTTTACGACATATATTGAAAAAACCAAAGGGGTGGTTTTACCCCTATCTTCAAGTTCCACCCTCTAATTTAATAGCACTCCGCGGTTTTTTCTTCATCTATAACCCATTGATCGATTCCTGTAATAAAAACCCTTGAACGTCTTAGTTTGGGTTAGTATGGGTTATTGCCCTGTTTTTTAAGACATAATCAATAGCCTAATTATTTTATATACACTTGTTTCTATTCTAATTTTCTTATATTAGGTTTCCATATTTTAAGTTTTTCTTACTTAAGGTTCTCTTTAGATGTAGATAGGTACGCTATGTATATCTATGCTTCATTACGTGACTAGCTTTATGTAAAAAATATAGGACATTATATTATTATTTATATATCTACGTATGCTCTCTTTTAAACACACATTATATAAACATCTTTTGCTTATATATTTCTCAATTATTTCACCTTATGTATGCTTTACATAATTAACTTTTGCTTATATATTTCCTCACTATGTATGCTTCTTATTTGCATAAATAACTTTTCAACTTATGTATGCTTCTTCTATATTCTTCATGCTTTACATAAACACTTTTTGCTTATATAACATTTCACCTTCTTGAGCTTTTCTGGTACCAAAATTTTTGCTTCGTCTTCCTTGATTGTCAGTCAGCTACTTCAGTCCATATATGCTCAACTTTCCGATGCCTA